>JAJEKV010000074.1:6395604-6509402 GCA_021234155.1 Isoetes taiwanensis | reverse complement strand
ATTTAAGGCTGGGTATAACATATCAGTGTCCGACATTTACACCGCGATGGTTTTTAGCCAGATATGCACATTTTTGAAGCAGGTTCATGGGCAGCGTCCTCTTTGCGTTCATGGAGCAGATTCATGGAGCGGTAACCCTCTTCCGGCAGATCCGACATCGTCAACCTCAAATTTTCAGGGGTTCTTCGATTTTTTGAGCTTCAAGCCCGTTTGCTGAAATTTTTGACGTGGCCTGTCATTCTTGAAGCTCCGGGCATGTCCACGAATTTTTGGGCATCTCATCCCCCGTCAAAGACATAAAACTCCCGTTCTTGGACGAACGAATTATTGATTCCCTCTCATCTACTTTCTTAAGCATAAAGTCAGCTTTGGACATGGCTGAATGGAAGAGCAACTATGGAAAAAGGCCACCTTACGGTTGAGAACGTCGTTTAGCGTCTGCTGCCACTAGCGTATTTGCAACCCTATCCCCTCAAAGCTCATCTTGCCCAACAAAATTACATCGCGGACTCATTTCATATTACTCCTCTTCTCTGATCTCAAATCTCAAGAGCATCTGGTTCAATTAGATCGCTTCCCTGATGCAGATGCTGTATGGCTTACCTTATTACCTATGGTGGTGGAATTTTATCTTTCCCTTTTCTAGCTGAATGTGACTGAACGATGTTTTCTTTTTCTTTTTGTGTTTAGATATTAGAAATACAGGGACCTCACTTTAGAGATGCTTTCTAGCAGGGCGATTCCATCTCTTGCACTGTGGATGTTGGCGATGATTCCACTCTGATTCTTACAACTCAGGCTTCTACAAAAGTCAGTGCCCAATTACTTTTTATGCAAGCTAAATATTATTACATTATAACCTTGGGCTGACATCCAATTGATTGATGAATGTGTGCTAAAGTTTCATGATAAACAGTGATTATTAGTGGTATTGCATATATTCTTTAAACCGCACCCTGCTGAGTATGCCCCATTACTATATATTTATCTCCAAAACCTCATGCCTCTACCTCGTATATGATAAGTTTCTTTGTATGTAAATTTGGTTACTTGGGACTTTCTGTCACTTTACTTGGTAGCTTACAATTTCTTTCTTTGGGGTTCCCATTCAATTGTCTTCATTCAGTGTTCCATGCAGTTCTTATATATGTACATATTTGTAATTTAGTTATTTGTGATTTAGCAGGTTTATAAATAAAGCCGAAAGGACTGGTTTCAAACAAGAACTTCAGGTAAAAGATTGTGAAACTAGAACTCTCTGCAGATTTTCAATATTGTCTGATCTCTTATTACAAAGGCTTCAGTTGACGCCATGCCACACTTGCTTTATTGCCAGATCCAGTGACATATTTTGCACATGCAAAATATAAGCAGCAGCAATTATTTAACATATCTCCTGATGCAAACCTTTGTGCTTGTTGATTGGCTTACAAGTGGGCGGCATGCATGTGGTGAAGTGTGGGAATTTAAATCATATCAAGTTCAAATGAAATTTATATTGATGGTGAACCAATCATGCTTGACAAAAGTATGTAATTATCACCAAAAAGAAAAAAATTAGTTAAAAGCTTTTTCTTGAGTTAAAAAACTGTTCAAATTTGTCTGTTTACATAGTCCAAAATTGCATTGCAGACGTATTTGGAACAAGGGAGAATTTGCTTCAGTAGGAGCACATTTGCAGGGATTTCATGTGGTTGCAATGGTAGCCATTTATGGGTCAGTTATCAACATCTATATAATTCATTTAGCTGTTCTTTGTTGGACTTGGAGTTTCCTGATCTAGCGTTGCTGTCTCAGATCCCAATTTCTGTCATTCCAGCAGCATATGCAGAAGAAGGTGAATGAGCTGATACAAGCAGTTTTAAAGGGAAGCATGCATAAACGTACCAGTGAAAGGGGTGAAATGATGCATCTTCCGAGGATCTTTGCATCCTGTAGCACATTTGGTCCAAAGGTATTGTGACAGAATGCTTGCATCTATATGTTTTATTTCAACCGTATGCTAAAAGTAATTTGTGTTCTTTTTGCAGGATTCTGGTCTTATAGTTCGTCTTGTAGCAAGAAACACAGAATCTGTTTATGACTTTCTAAAACAAGAATTATAATTACTTGCCCTCAACTTGGCGCTGTGCCATACTCCAGGGGAGATAGTACAAGCATTCTGCTGAAGCCATTTCATGATTTCTCTAGGGTAAATAGATTAAGCGCCTGCATTCCGACGACCTCTTGGGAAAACTACTTTTTGCTTTATGAACAGTTTTTATTATCCTTTGTAGTCCAACAAATAAACAGTACATTAATAATAAACAAGGTGCTGTGCACGAGGGGTTGCTCTCAGTGGCCCGAGAGTGTGTTTTTTATATTTCTGTTTGGTCAGTTCGTATATCGAGCCTTGTTAGTGATCTAAACACAGGGATTTGTTTTCTTCGCTCAGAAGTTCTTTGTTTTATTCCACAAATTGCTAATATGCATCCATTAGGATGGGCCCATATAAAACCCCTAATTGCACATTATTGTTTCTTTTGACCGACGAATGTAAGTCACATGTAAGTCACATTTCTTTTATATCCCCTATTTAGAAACTTGAGGGAAAGGGTTGCCTTAGGTTCAAAGCAAGACAGCACAATTTTGGTGTTATATTGATTTGTCATGTTGGCCCACTATATATTTTTGTATCTAAGACGACAACTAATAATAATGTGGCCTCGATCAGAAATGGTAGTTTTGATACATATGATTGTGTAAGGTTAGGCCTTCATCGTCTACATCCTCAAAACCTGCTGCATTGTCAACATTATCAAAAGCGAAATCACTTACAGTTGCTTCTGAATCATATAGGGATGAATCAGTGGAGATATCATCTTCAACTCCCTCATACACGTTACGCTCCAAATCCATGAGATAAATCACAACATCAAAGGAACGAACGGCGATGGGAATCACTCAAAGAGACGATTTGCTTCAAGAAATAGCTCACTTGATGAAAGAACTTAAAACGATGATTTGCTTCAAGAAATAGCTCACTTTGATTCAAGAAGTAGCTCACTTGATGAAAGAAGAACTCAAATAGACGATTTGCTTCAAGAAATAGCTCACTTTAAAATTTTATAGACATTTTTGGAAACCTCCCCTAGTTTCTTTGGAAAGTTGGGGAGGTTTCCATAAAATATTTAAAAAAATAAAAAATAGTCATTAATGTTGGCAACCACCAGTGGACTGCAACGCACGAGGACCGAGATGCGCAGGGCTAGTCTTGGTCTTCGTGCAAATTTAGAGAGGCTTTTTTTTGGAAACCTCCCCACCTTTCCATGGAAACCTCCCCTGTTTTCTTAATTGGAAACCTCCCCAGGTCATCCAAGAAAGCTGGGGAGGTTTCCACAGAAAGGTGGGGAGGTTTCCATGGAAACCTCCCCTGTTTTCTAATATGGAGAAAGTTGAGGAGGTTTCCAGGGAAAGTTGGGGAGGTTTCCAGAAAAGGTGGGGAGGTTTCCAGGGAAAGTTAGGGAGGTTTCCATGGAAAATTGGGGAGGTTTCCACGGAAAGTTGGGGAGGTTTCCATTGGAGCCCAACCCAAATCGGGCGTAGAAAAAACCATCGCCTTACATACGGAGACAAGTAGAAGAAGAATTCTTGCTGTTGACATTTTATTGGCATTTTTTTATTTTGTTATTAGCTGCAGCAGGCTTTTGTGAGGGAGTTTTATCTTCATCGCACACTAGGTAACCTATTAGGATGCGAATGATTTCAAATGTTTATTACATATAATGTAAGAGAGCAAGACCCACATTGAATGTGGAGAATAGGGCCTGTTAGAGCCAATCTACATAGCTTGTTGTT
This sequence comes from Isoetes taiwanensis, assembly GCA_021234155.1. Taxonomy (NCBI): domain Eukaryota; kingdom Viridiplantae; phylum Streptophyta; class Lycopodiopsida; order Isoetales; family Isoetaceae; genus Isoetes; species Isoetes taiwanensis. Next base: position 6,505,565 of record JAJEKV010000074.1, on the reverse strand, counting down.
TTTTTTAACAAAATGCAAGATTTTTTTTCTCTAAACAAAAAATTTGTCAATGTAAGCCTTTCGTTTCTCCTTGAATGCACTTCACAAGGCGGTTAGAGGGCATCTAAAGAAATAAGAGTTGATAAAGGGGCCAGAAACAATGATTGAGATTATTTAAAGGAATAAGATTTGTTAAATAAGGTCGAGTTGATGAGGGGGGCAGAAATAATGATATGATTGTGGGCGTTCAAAGGAATAAGGGATGTTAAATTTGGTGTTTGCATTGCCCTTTTAGAAGAGGGTGGGTTTTGTGCATAGTAACCTCATGGGGGTAGAAGGTTACCTATGGGTTTAGGGTGAAGGAGGTTACCCATGAATGCGTTGCCATGAGCGACGTTAGCTACGAGTGGCATTGTCTTATCTGGGTTTGACCACTGATGGATCTCTGACACAATCAGTGATGTTGTTTTCACAAACATTTCCAGTTAATAATAAGTCTTCTTTAATATTTGTTAGAGCATGCAATAATCTCTGGATATAGGGCTTCTAAAGTGAATAATATTCAGCGTCCAGAGCTACAATATAAGCTATGTCTGTAGCACAGTCTTTGGTGTTTCTCTAGCCTAGATTCCATGCCTAGCATTGACGTCAATTTTTCTGTATTTTCATGCAGACCCACACAATAGGCTGAAGATAACATGGTTGAAGCTGCATGATGCACTGCAACATTTTATGCAGATTGAACAGTAAGAAAAAATCAGAGGGTTGCACAGAAAAGGTAAGCAGGATAACTATGACTTGTTACAAAAGAGTGCTCTAGGCACTGAGAGGCCAAGTTGGCAGTTTGTTCTCTATTTTTTTTCCTTTGATGGCATGTATTATCATGGATGGCATTCAAAACTAAGCTCTTCTTTATGGGCTGAAGGTTATTGAAGCAGGTGCTAACGCTTTGGTAGCTGATTACGTTGTTTTTGGTGCAAAGGGCTACTCTAAAGGTATATTTGAGTTGTTTAAACTTCCCATCTCGTAAGGATAGCATTTTAATAGAAAATATTTTTGTAGCTATGAAGGGAATTAAGACAAGCAAAAGGCCAACACCAGTGTTCGCAGCATAAATAAAAGGTTGAATTTGAATCCGTTTTTTATATAATTTTGGAGATATGTCTACTTCGACAATGTATTCACAAAATTAGGGTCATATGAGATGTTTCATGTACATTATTGAGAGTATGACGTGTCAAACAAGAATTGGACATATAAACAAGTTCAATTTCCACCTATTTTTCCTCATTGGGCAGCAATGGCAGATACATGTGTTATATGGTATTGGTAATGTTGACGCACATGCCATATGTCCATTGAAATTGGACCATTACTTCGTATACTCTAAGATTGAATCTCAAAACGTAAGCATGGCCTTTCCGATTAAAATTTTAGTTGAGATTCATTAATGTATCATCATTCATCTTTTTATTTGTGAATTATATCTATCCCTTAGAACTTCATCTTTGCATGATGCTACCCTTGGACATTATGTAGTGTCCAAACGATGGAATAATCCATCGTTCCAATCTATTTTCTCTCAATAAGTACCACATCAAATTTTGTCGATTTATTAACATCGATTGATGACACAATTTTTTTTGCATGGTCTTTGGGGTGCCACGGGCCTTTGGAAGTGCATATTTTGGTTAATTTTACTAAACGCTAACCCTAGAAGATTTTGGTTTATGCTTGGTTCAGACAATTTTTTTTTGTATGGTCTTTGGGGCGCCCATGGGCCTTTGGACGTGCATATTTTGGTTAATTTTACTAAACGCTAACCCTAAAAGATTGGTATAATTTGCTACTATTACCATTGCAATATTCCTCTTGAAGGGGACCATAGCAAATGATGTGCCCTTTGTTTTAGTCCAAATGCATAAAAAGAAAATGGCACTTTTGAATAAGGGGACAAGAATTATATTTGTTATGTCGCATTCTAATTGTTTTGATCCACTAATGAGCACCGACCCCATCTCTAGACCAAATCACTCCAGTAATCTACCAATTCAGCTTTATGATCCTCTCAATGGGAATGCACCATATTCATCATCATGTCACATAATATCATTATGACTTTCATGCAATTTTGGTAAGATTATGTAAGTCTAATATTTCCAACTTATGTTTGAACAAAACGACCAGCAACGCTGGGCACTTTTTCTAGTATTACAATAAAATACATTACACAACTATAATGTGGAATATCCACAATAGAATATGATTTGTATGCAATCATCCAGATCTGCCCAGCGTTTGCCCATATCAGAGAGCGGTATGTCCGATTACTAGTGCCTGGCCAACCGTTGCATGCGTTATTGAATAGGCGTCAGTGGGTTTGTTGGGGTCATATCTCCAGGAGGTTATGGATGCACGGACTTCGCTTGTGTCTTTCGGGGCCTGTGATTGAACCGTCCTACACAATTGTATAAAGATGCGAAAGCGGACTTATTATCGCTAAGGTTTTTCCCGAAAACCCTTCTGGCGGGGGTTTTTAATCCGCATCAAGACACGCTTGCTACTCTCTTTTTGTTTGGGTCCCATAGGCCAGTCGGTCTCCATGGACGCTAAAAATCTATTCTATGCTATTCTATTCTGTTAAGGGAAAATGATTTGATCAAACGTAATATTCAAACTTCATGGAAAAAACATAACAACTTTAATAACTACCACAACCTTCGGTCCATCTTGATTTGATTCCGATGGAAATGACGTAGAAGATGGGTCTTAGTATTCATCTTACCTTCAGCACGGAGACCCATAGCATGTCACATCATTATCAATGGTTTCAATAGTACCTATTTCAAATTGCATTGTTTTGTATTTAATCGAATCGGAACAATAGGACTCTTGGCTAGGAATAACAACAGTTTCAAAATGTTTTTACTTATGGTTCTATGCAGTTCTCACATGACATGAAATAATTATTAACGATAGGAATATATCTTAAGCATTCCATGGAAAAATAAAATGATCCAAAAAGTGACAAAAAGATTATGCAGTTTCGTACATTCTAATGTGTTGTGTACTTTATGACTTTCAGAATAATGGGATCAATCTGCTCTATCTTTATGGTAACTTTTACTTATGTTCTATTTGTTTTATTGTGATGAAATTCAAAAGCTACAGGTGATGAAAGCCTCAAATGAATTCTAGTTTTTTTCTGGTTTGAATTCTAAAATTTTTGTCACATGGGGAGGGGTGACATCCCTAAGGCCCCGAAGGGGCCAAATTTTTTTTTTTGCAACACAAACCATTAACATCCAACATATTAAAATTAAATCCCCCAACACATAACAACCAACACATAACAACCATTGACATTAACAACCAACACATAACTACCATTGACATTAATTAACACAACCATTGGGTCAAACAAATTTAAATTAAAATCCCCTTAAACCCCCTTTGGTTTGGGTGCATATTCACGGGGGTGACTCAGAACAACGAGCATTGGATAGGCATATTCACCCCTTATTCCTTAATCTACACCGTCGCGTTAAAGTTCCTCGTTTGTGGGGTATGCAAGTACAAAATTTGCTATATACTCTATAACAAGATTCGCAAAATACTATAAGATTTCGCGGAATACTATATGGTGTTGATTTAGATGCGTGCAAAATACAATTATGAGGGCTCTCGCCGCCTGCCCGACGCCACCCCCGCGGTGAATATGCACCCAAACCAAAGGGGGTTTAAGGGGATTTTAATTTAAATTTGTCGGACCCAATGGTTGTGTTAATTAATGTCAATGGTAGTTATGTGTTGGTTGTTAATGTCAATGGTTGTTATGTGTTGGTTGTTATGTGTTGGGGATTTAATTTTAATATGTTGGATGTTAATGGTTTGTGTTGCAAAATTTTGGCCCCTTTGGGCCTTAGGGATGTCACCCTCCCCATGTGACAAAAATTTTAGAATTCAAACCGTAAAAAAAACTAGAATTCATTTGAGGCTTTCATCACCGTAGCTTTTGAATTTCATCACAATAAAACAAATAGAACATAAGTAAAAGTTACCATAAAGATAGAGCGATTGATCCCATTATTTCGAAAAGTCATAAAGTTTGCAACACCCATACACAAACATTTTTCAACCGAATTTAATAAACAGCCTTTGGCCTCCATGGATTCTTGTGGTGAGAAACCAAAGTGGGAAACTTTTCTGCTTGTTAGCACAAGGATCTAGAAGCCTTGGAATTTGCTTAATAACTGCCTCAAAATCTAAAAATGCATGGTAATTTTTTGCAAGCTTCATTTAGAATGAGCCATAAAACAATATCCAATAGCACAATCCTGTATTAATCAACTGGTAGGATGTGAAAGCCTACCAAACCCGACCGAAAAATTGCTGTTTTAGCATAAATAACTTAACCAAACATATCCATATCATACACTATAAAAAGATCTGGAGAGAGCTTTCCAACGCAATAAAAATCATCTCAAACAGAGCTCGGATCGGGTTATGATAAGAAATGTGTTGCGCGGGCGCTTAAACCGCACTACATGCGCCCTTCAAGCCCTTCATGTGCCCATTATGCACCACACACAAAAAGAGGGCTTTTGTTGTGAGCCATTGGTTGTTGACCATTATGCACCACACGCAAAAAAAAAAGGCTTTTGTTGTGAGCCATTGATTTTCAAGCCCTTCATGTGCCCATTATGCACCACACACACAAAAAGAGGGCTTTTGTTGTGAGCCATTGGTTGTTGACCATTATGCACCACACGCACAAAAAAGGGCTTTTGTTGTGAGCCATTGGTTGTTGACCATTAAAAAAAAAAAAAGGCTAAAATCAATGGCTCGTAAATGGTGCACTCTAGATGACGCATTAGTACATCCATTTGAATACATCACTTAAATCATAGGAAAACCTTAGTGAAAAGCGTACAAAAACATAAAGAAAACCCCCTGTTATTATGCTACATATTCCATCTCGAATGCATGCAATAAAAGACTAACTTTGAAACAAAAACTTAAGAACCTGGACATAAATTAGTTTGAAGTGGAAATTGTCCATAGGACATATTCTGCGCGGGCTCAACCGAATACAAAGTACCTTCTTTCAGCATCTAAATAAATATAACTCGCACAATCGGTGTGGGCACTCACAAGAGGAGCCCTGCATGTGTACATCAAGTAGCATAATCAAATAAATTATTGGTTGTAGCTGCACCAAAACCTAGTATTGTCACTTCCATGTACAAACCAAGAAAGACATTAACAAACCTATGGTTTATCCTGCAGCTCATGTATTTCCTCCTTTATCAGTTCCTCAAATTTTCAAACGCATACCTTTTCTATTGTATATTGTCGACCGATTTCGATTTGCATCCTCATGCTTTGAATTTTATTTTCTTTTCTTGTCTTGCTTCATTATCACTCCCGCTTCTTTGTTTTTGGTTGGAAATATTACTAATATTAATTGTCGGGCAAAGATGAACCTTATCATCCCTGAAAGCACTGTCCTAAGAAAAGGGACTTGATTTTCAATGCATACTATAAATTTCATTCAATTGTTCAAGAAAAAATGCATACCTTAACATCCTTATATCAGGCTGTTCATCCTTTTCCTTCAGTAGCCATCCATAAAACTAAGGCTTTCTGCACATTCTAGATCTACTTTCTCTTGCAAGTTGTTTCGCCTTCCAACTTCATATGCATCCGCATTGAAAAATTAGAGTCAGATGCAATTTTCGACATGTATCTTAAATTCTGACCTTTTGAAAAAACAAACAAAAAAAAAAACGAAAGGATGAATATATGAAAGCATTGACTCTAGGGCATTAACTATATAATAAAAGACGCTAATACTAAAGATCTCCAAATCATTAGTTCTACAAATGTGAACTACCTACAATCACAACTATCTAAAACTTTAAATGCATACAATTTGTATTAGAAACTACAACTTGGCTTATTAAAGCAAATTGTCAAAGCATGCCAATCCAATAAAGCACGAATCCTTACCTATTTTTTTGTGAAATAGTCTCAGCTCCCGTTAACATAATGAGCAACACTCTTCGTTGTGATTAATCAAAGTAATTACAAAGGGGCAATAACTCGCAAAATAAGCCGCGAGGCATATAAATCATTATGCAAAATATGGCAATGGTAAGAGGATCATTGCCCGCCTACATAACATGACAATTTAAATCGTAAAAATAATGGCTTAAAACAAAAGCAAAAAAAAATTGACTTGGATAATAACTTCAATTACACAATAAGTAGCTTCTGTAGGCCAGAATCTCGGATTTACAACAAAACCCATTGAAAGCGATTATAACAATGTAAAATATGTTATGTTCCCTCTTAGAAATTGAGGTCTTAAATGTGAATTATAGATCCCTCCAACAAGTTAAAAAAAGACCCGCTCATGCTTGCAGTAAACCCGTAACTCTTTATATTCTCTTAGCGTGTTAAAAACAATTACTATAAAAGTCCGGCGTCGCAAAACATTATAACTTTTATGCTTTGAATCTAAGAAATGAAAGAAGGATGAAATGATGATCAAATGCTCGCACCCCTGCCTTAGGTTCAAAGTACAATTTGCGAGAAAGAGCATCTAGTTTCCCTTGAAGCATGTTAGGCTAGAAGTTGATGACGAAATCAAAGCTGGATAGTGCTTGTGTATGCCATCGAGACGATTGGGAACTCGAACATACTAAAAATACTTCAGGTTTTGGTGATCACCGTACACTATCACCTTATGAAGCGACAAGAAATCATCGCCACTCCTGAAAAGAGTCAACAATCGCCAAATGTTCCTTATCCTAAATAGGATAGTTGATCTTAGCAATCTAGAACTTTTGAGAATGATAGACGATCAAGTGTAGCTCATGACCATCTCCCTCTTGACAAGATGGTGTCAAGAGCAAAATCTCGATACAACAACTTTTAAGGGATGCAACAGATCCGAAAGTGTGCATGAACAGATGTCTTTGCGTGAAAGCATGCTTTAAAGCGATGAATGTTAATTCTGCTTCAATCATCTACTCAAAAGGAACATCCTTCCTGGTGAGACGTATCAAAGGCAAGACATTCTCCAAATAGTCCTTGATGAAGCGGCAATAACAATTGGCAAACCCCAAGAAGCATTGTACATCCTTAACTAGAGAAGGTGTTTTTCTATATGGATGAAGCCCGGCTGCCCAACCTTGCTTTGGCGGTGGCGATGGGTCCACAACGACTCAAAGCCCCTTTGGAAAGACAAGCAAGCCCAGTGGTTCTCTCGATGGAATGTGCAGGCACACAGATGTGGACCAGTGCATACACCGAAGGAACGCGATGCCTTGAAGCAGTACTTGGATGCTTGCTTCATGGCCAAGCTTTGGGATGCAGAGGCCCTGACACATGTCAAGGTGGCAAATTATCGACAACAGGTTAATCCCATGCTCACGAGGGGCCCACACCACTACCTGCGCACCCATCTACCCATGAAAAAACGCAGGGTGATTGCTTCCATTCGCACAGGTGCACACCACCTCCGCATTGAAACAGGAATTTGGATTCGCTAGCCGCGGGAGAACAGAGTCTGTCAGTGCTGTCAACAGGGTGCCATTGAGGATGAAAGTCACACCCTCCAGGCCTGTCCGGCGTACGAGCATATCCGGGCTCGGTATGCTCGGTTAGTTGTGCCCCATCAGGCCCTGCATGAACTACTGAGCACGGCCTCTATAGGCTTGTTGGGATCATACCTCCGGGAGGTAATGGATACGCGGACTCAGTTATGCCCCCCTGTCTGACATTAACCTCAACTGTGCTTGTGATTATGTATATAACTGTGCAGTATGTCAGCATCCTTATTGCTACTAAGGTTTTTCCCCCGAAAACCCTTCGGGCCGAGGGTTTTTTAATCCTGGTAGTAATGCGCCTGCTGCTCTCTCTTTGTACTTGGGTCCCATAGGCCAGTTGGTCTCCGTGGACGATAAAATCATATTCTATTCTATTCTATCAAGAATTGTGTTGACTTTCTCTAGATCCATGGAAACACCCTGAGATGTGATGCGATAGCTAAGAAACCCGACACTATCCTGATTGAACTGACACTCCTTCAGCTTGGTATAAAGCCCAGGTTCTCGCAGCTCCTCCTGGACAAGTTCTTCATACTCTTTGAAAGTCTTCGAAGAACCTTACGGGCATGTTCTTCATATTTTGGACATGTTCTAAATCAAAATATCATGCAAATAGATGATAACAAGAGGTCCAATAACTCCAAAAAGACATAATTAGCCATGTGCTAAAAGACTGTTGGAGCATTGATAAGGTCGTAGAGCATGACAACATACTCAAAATGACTATACTGAGTTCGAAAACAAGGGGGGTTCACATAGTTATGGTCGTACAATTTAGGTGAGTGACCAAAAGGGTTTATTTTGGGCTTGAACCATACATATACTCTTACCTAAGGGGCTTTTTTAGGTGACTCTGGTTCAATATGTGGCTGAAATAAGGAGGTTTTGGGAAGATTTCAAAGGCATATACAAGGGGGTTTTCAGTGACCCCTTGCACGCACATGAGGTACCCCCTATATGATAGGTGCAACCCCCGGGTTCGAAAAGCAGTCTTTCACTCATCATCTTCCCTGATCCTGATAAGATTATAGGCACATCGAAGCTCAATTTTGGTGAAGTATCGTGCGCCTTGCAACCATTTAAATAACCCTGGAATCAAAGGAAGAGGATACTGATACGCATATTGATCTTGTTTAGGTCATGATAATTTACAACCAATCGCAAAGAATGGAGTAGGAACATAAATTGAAACATGAACAGGAGTGAAATTAGGAGCCTACGACACTTAAGGACTGGAGTAGATGTAAAGACAAAAGCTGCAGATGAACTAGGACTAGAGATAGAACCAGTAAACAGAAATGATCTAGAGTGCCAATCAATCTGTGGATTATGCAAGTCGAGCCAGGAAAGATCCAAGACTACTGGAAAATGTGGAGTAGCAATGAGATTGAATGAAATGTTGCAAAAAAACTCTCTCGAACAGAACCCAGAGAAGTATAATACATTCTGTGATTGTGCTCAAAGAGATCTCACATCCATCAATCACATCAATAGAGCTGGGATGCTCGACCCTGCTTCTACAGATAGTGTGCTTAGTAGCGAACACACTATCCATAAAGCTGACATTTACACCGCTATCAAGTTGCACCAATACATCTATCCTCTCAATCTCCAACTCCAATGATCTTATTCGAGGGAATAACACCTTCCTCACATGTGGAAGGAGTTTGAGAAATGTCGGTCAATCATCAGAGACTTCTATTACTCGGACCAGACTCTAAAGATTTGATCGCTTAACAGGACATCAACAAGCGATATGGCCAATCTCTCTACAACAGAGGCAGGAATTAGCCTCTCTTAGGTGCTGCTTCTCAGCCGCAAACAAGAGACCTCGAACCACACAATCAATGCGCATAGATATCAAGCCATTTGATTTAGGGGATGTAGGTAGTGAAGAAGCTAGTGTGATCACTGGAGCTTGCAGAAATAGAGAAATCGGCTAATTTCATCTTTCTTGCCTACGTACAAACAGATGGTTATCATAACAAACCACAAACTTTATATCTTCATCCAAAGTCCTGAGATCCTCCATAGTCCGCAAGATATCCTTTACATCCTCATGGAGCCCTCTTCAAAAATAGTCCTAAAGATCTGCATCTTCCCAGGCTGTGTCTATGCCAATCTGATAGAACTTAGAAGCATAAATAGAAGTTGGACGAGAACCTTGCCTGAGGTTGCCAAGCTTGGTCACCACTGCCGTGCGCTGCCAATCTGTGTCTCTAAAACAAGCCTCAAGTTCAGCAGTAGACGTGGCAGAATTTTACAACTTGGGAGGCCCTTTCTCCAGTAAGGGGGTGAACTAACTCAAGGCAAACCTAGAAAGAAGATAGCCAACTAGTCCAACATCTTCCCGGTTCGTGGGATACTTGTGAGGGTGGAGCTAAATCACGAGCTCAATCTGATTTAAAAAACCCCAGAGCTTGGATTTAGTGCTATCAAATTTCTCCTAAGAAACTAATTTTAGGCTCGATGAACTCCTCTTGGAGCTAGAGGTTGATTCATGAGAAGCTACCCATTCCTTAAGCTTCTTGTTATCCGACTACAACCCGTCTGATACAGTTGCACAAACTACTAGATCTATTGTAAGGGGTCAGATAAGGACGAAATCTCCTTCATGAAAATAAAAACTCCAAATATAGACAAGGAAAGACTTAGGCTCAGAGCAAACAAGAACTGGTAAATATTCTGGTTTAACTTGGTAAGAGCATGTTAGGGTCTATATATTTTGGAAACTACGAGGAAAATACTCTGAGTAGTCAAACATGACAATATTATTTGGCTTCTTAACATCTTGTTGACATCACAAGGTAACTTACAACATGTATGTATTATTTCTCTTGAACATAGCACAATTTATTTTAGTCAAGATTGAAGTCTAGGTACTTTAAAAATACAATTGTGTACTTGCATAGAAGTACACAGAAAAGTACCTTTTTGGTAATTTTTTATGTAGACTCTAACATGCTTTCACCCAACTGTCATGAACCTACGCAAAAGCAAGAAAATACATAGAAGATACGCAAGAAATATGTAAAGATCAGCAAGGGATCTAATGGATAATGAAGAATCAAGAATATAATGGCCTGAAGGCAAGCAAAAACACAAGATAGATGTCTGGTGTTGAACTCGAATACTGGAAATGGGGCTTCTTTTCCACACGAATGCATGTAAGATACTCGTGCATAACCACCTAAGTTCTCGAATGTCCCAAAACCTTCTACAAGCATATGCATATAAGGAAACCGCAAGGTGATGTCTTCAACAAGTATTGGTAGCTTATTTGGCTAAGGTGCATGATTCACAACTAGAAGGTTGTGAGTTTAAGCCTTGCCTTGTCAACTACGTTTTATATTCGTGTGACGACTATCTTTTGTATATATGAGTATAATGTCTGTATGGTATGAATACCCATATTGGAGATGCTAATTGCTTAGTCAGAAATGGGTGTAATGTTAAGGTTTTTTCCACGAAAATCCTTAACCGTATACATTGTATTGGGTCCATAGACATTTGGTAACAAATTTATCTGAAAGTATAGTATGTAGCAATCACAGACAGACTGTGATTCATAAGATCACAGACAAATAGAGAAAGCAACATAACTGTTTAACATCTAAACGAATTGTTACTTGGTAGAATGCAACTCTTCCTACATATGTTCAAAATGGTTGTTCTGAAAGGACAGCTTGCATATGTCTCGTGATCGATCAAGTTTATAGAATATCATGATCCATGCATTTGTCCAGCCATGGCTTTGAAGGTCCTTTAGTTTATTTAGAGAACTAATGAACAAGGAACTACACTAATGAACTATTTTAGTCTTTATCAATTGGGAGATTTATAAATATATTCCATACATGAGAGCTCTTCAACCTCTCAATAATAGAATCAGTCCTTTCACCATCCATATTTATAAATGAGGTTGTAAATGATCATCTATGCATTCCAAGAGATTGCATCTTGAATGGACATGCTATAAGCAAAGCATACCTGCTCACATGCCATCTATATCCACGAGCTGAACCAAAAGAGACCACAACAATTTAGATTTTCCAAATAATCCTAGAGTTCTCAGTGGTAATATGTCTCCTACTCGTTATTATTCTTAAGACAGAGTCTCAAGAAAGTCAGTGTGCCATTTAAAATAGAAAGGTCAAACAAAATCGCACATTGTTGGACCTTGGCCCCCTTAACCGACAAGCTTTTTAATCCAAGAATCCTCACCATTGATTCAAGCCATGTGATAAGGCGTAACAGGTAGTGGCTTAAATCCTTGTGAGCCTTTGAGCTCTGGATTCAGCCTCTGATGCTAATAATCTAGGCTGGGGCTGCCTAGGAGCTGTCTAGATTGGAAGCTGATAATCCAGCTCTAGAGCATGACGAGCCTATGATAATCGAGTCGTGGATGCCGATAGTCCAACTGTGGGTGAATTGTGTGTGAGGAAGCTTGCGTGCCGGTAAAGTGGATAAACACCCCTGCTTGCCCCTTACAGCAAATAAACAGGCTTGTTCCCTACTTGCTGCTGATAGCAAATAAACAAGCTCATGGCGAGCCCATTTGCTTGCAATAAAGGGCAAGCAGAGGTGTTTATCCCCTTCTTCATTGAACAAAAAGATGAGGGCGATGTCCTGCAATAGGCCACTCTACGTCCCAAAAAAGGAAAAAAAGCATTTAAAAGTAAGCATGTAGCAAAAAACAAAATAGTGAGGAGATGCACTTTTGGAGGGAAAAGTATACGTGGATACCACATCTGCCCGTCAACAATGGAAGCATGAGCAGGTAGCAATATCATGATTAGAACCTTTGTTACAAGTTCAAGGATGCCAACCTCGATCATTGCATTAGCTGATGTACTGTCATCTATCATTCGAGTGGTATATATTGTTGTAATTGTAGTCTTAACCTGCTGATATACATATGCTAGACAAGCCTACCGGGTAAATATAACAAAATAGAGGTGCTTGCACCTCTTGCATAAAACAAAATTTGGACAGTGTGTACTTTAATAAAATTGCTACAATGCAAAGTAAATCAGCGTAGCCAAATGCTTGGTAAATGTCACTGTTGGATTTGAAAGTAAACTAGACTAATGTTGGATTTGAAGGTAAACCGCTCGTCGTGGAAGGAGGATGATAAGCAGCCCTGAGTGGGCCCACATTTCTGAGAAATAGAATTAGATTAGAATAGAATGGGAAAGAAAAAGTGCCATACCCAATCCAATGGCAATTCTAGAAATAACAGAGGGATAATACTCTGGAATGAGGGTGTTATGCCCTCTTATAACAAACGAGGGTGAAGGCCCGAGATTGTTATAGCAGGGTATAAACACCTGAGTTCTAGGGTGTTATTCACCGTTGGTTTCCATAACAAGCTAGATGTTTATGGTCTTTGGGCATAATAAACTAGCGCCTTTAATGGTATTACTTATGGGTAACGGGCTGAGATCTGATCTCAGCTATAAAACTCGAGGGCCAGGTTGTTAAGGATATATCTGACATGCTTCCACTTGTGTTGTATGGCTAAATAACTAGCTGGCACAAAAGGTAAGCCACGTAGGCATTTCACAAAGTGCTTTTCCATACTTCTTGCCTTGAATGTTTTAAGTAAATTATATATCTTGGCTATTTTCTGCTCATAGAGAATTCACATGGATAGACTGGAAACAAAAAAGTTTAGCAATTTTTAGGTCCTCATCTGTGCAATGTCCATCATGCATAAGCTGAATCCATGGGTCAGCAATGGCTCCGCTAAAGCTCAGCGCAGGGTTTTTCTTCTTTATATAAATCCTCCACTAGGTGGCCCTCTCTTTCCTTTTATGATAATATTGAGATGTGATCCATTCAAAACAATCAGAAGCCAAAGTCTTCATGACCTCATATTCAGTGTATTAGTTCCTCCTTAATGACTGTACAAGAAGCAGTTAACTCATATTTACACTGCTTTTACTGTGTTATAAACTGACTAGTCCCAGGCCAAAGAAAGGTTCTCTCCACCCGATTCTTATCAGTTGCAAAACTATTGGAGTGTGATATTTGTACTGCTCCTAAATACTTCCACTCCTACATAATCTATAGAATCTATATGTGGGATTCCAACCTTCACACGAACATCTGTGATTGTAGTAAACTCTTTCAAAACACCACAGGCGATGGAGTTTGACAATGACTGTAAAAGACTTTGTGGCAAGCCTTCCACAATCGAGCAGACCAGTCTGTAAAAAGTAATAAGCATTTTCAGAAAAGCAGAGGCAATCAAAGTGCATTACATAATTCATGTACAATCAGAAGTCTGAGGATAGTGCCTGTTGTTCAGTGATAGTGTCTTTCGTTAATGGGGAAGCAGATAGGGCAAGGTTAACAAGCTATGAAAGAAGATGGCAATCCCCCTTTCAAGATAGAAAATTCCTTCAAAGAGCCCTTAACCTAAACATTCAGTGCTCAAGTCTCAGTTATAAGAGCGGAAGGAAAACCATACCTGTACACTTCTTTGTAGCTGACAGAATGTTCTGGTTGAAGAGCCTTGTCGGCGCCCAACCATAAATCCATATCAACTATGATCTTCTGAAAATGCTTTTTGTCCTCACTGTACACCCCATGTGGTCCACAGAATTTCATTCCATGCATTATGAGTTTGTCTTTACCTATGCTGTTCCTGTCACATAGCAGCATTTCCTGATATTAGAGGCAAAGATAACATAGGAGTAAGTGTGGACAAACAGCATATTTCTCCAAAACAGAGAGGAAATTTTCGAACTTTTGATGCTCTTATTTTATAAATATCTCAACACCCTTATACTGCCTGTACCACCGCACTGTTTCCTCTTCTAATCGGTTGTACATACCTTCTATGAATGACATGATATTTATATGCATACAGCCTTGATCCATTTCTTAAGTCTCTCATGCAACAGGAACAAGTCTTCCCTTTAGCTTTTGTAACATGCATAAAACTACATCTGTGAGAGGCTTCTTTCTACCTGGAAGATGTTGCTTATTTTCCTAGATTGCAGTTCCATGAAAAACATATGCTGTGAGAATTTTGGTAAATTGCTAAGCATTAACTTCCTAAACCCAGTACGTACCTATACAAAACGATGGAGTCTTCGTGATGGTTTCGCATGTGCAAAGAGGGGGCAACATCTTCAGACAGCGGCAGCGCGAGCTCGTCATCTGGGGACATAACATCTAGCTCATCTCCATTCATAATACCCTCAGGACTATTCTGAACTTTAGGAATCTTCCCCATAATTTTATCAACCTTAGCAAACCATTTCCATCGTCTACCTTTACCACCAGTAGCCATTCTTCTCTCCTTCTCTATCTTGTATCTCTTTTTCATTGAATCGAGCTTATTCTTACACTGACTATAAGTAAATCTAGATTTCTCACAGCCACATTTCTCATTCAATCTGCGGACAATATCCTGCCAATCGCAGGTACGAAGGTTACCTCTTTGAAGACGCATGTATTTATCGAGGTAGCAATCGATCAACGCATCAATGGCTGGGTCGGACCATTCTGGGCAATCCTTTTTATCACGGCGAGATCCGGTAGCTCGCTGCAACATGTTAAGCATTTGGGCATCTGCATGGGCAGAAGCTTGGGGGGGCATATGTGGGTGGTCTGCTGCAAAGGACCCAAGTCCGTCGGCCATAGCCATAGCCAGAGCTCTAGGTCAGAGCTTGTTTTCCTCTTTTCCATCTTCTTCATGTCCAAAACTTCATTGTCTTAATCCACACACACTTTCTTATAAATTAGAGTTTCCTAGAATCACGCTATAAATAGAGCTATAGTCTTGGCAATCGTTTCGACTAAATTAGGCAAGGTTTTCAATGGTCGATATATTGCTTTGGTGGGTGCATTTGGTTGTCTTTGTGGTGGGTGAGAGAATATTATAGGAATATTGTTTGGGAAAATATTTGCAGCCATATATGGCAATCACCTGCAATCATGAGTAACTATTATATGCAATTTGTAGGTAAGCTTTGTTGATGCGTTCAAGCAAGTTAGACTTAGGGTATTAAATCCAGTGACATGACCACCTTATTGTGGCGATGTTTAGGTGTTTGATACAGGGTTCGAAAAATATTTGAGGTATAACCAGAAAATTTGCCTATGTATGTTAGTGTGTTAGTGTATACCGGATTTCCTATATACTAAAGTTCAAATATATCGAATTTTACATATAAACTTTGCTTTTGCTACTATTTTTTTTCTAGGCATGCAAAAGCGTCAACCGGAAAATAAGAACTCCAACTGGTAATCCTCGAGCCTAACTCCCACTCTTTTGATCCCTAGTTTGACATGCTTGATTAGGATCATTATGCCAGTTTTGATCCACAATGGTGGAAATGCAATTTGCCAGGCAGTGGAGTTTGGGCTCAAAGACTCTTATGTGGTTTTAGTTGTGTGGTGGGTATAGCTGATTATCATCGGGCTCTTATCTTTGGCTATTAAAGTTTCTACGACGCCTTATTCGGCACCAAGGAACTTAAAAAAGAAAGATAGATACAACAGAATTCCTTTGAGCTTTTTTTTTCTATAGTATGCTAGTTCAGAAAAAAAAGCTCCCATGTAATGTCCTTCCTAGTTAGGTTGCATGCTGATGTCTATTTCAATTGCCGATATGAGAAGGTGTCTAAGACTTCTTCAAATAACGAACTCAATGGTCCAAAAATGCATGCATGCTCGTCCTTGGGACAATATCGATCCAATGATCTGGAAAATCATAACTATGTCCACATGCTTCTAAGGATGCATGGAAACAAACATTCCATGCTATTAGTGCATCATTGGAAACCTACTAAAACTGGCTAGAAAATGCAAAAACAAATGTAAAGATAAAATAAACAAGAATAGAAAATAGACCTTTGAAAACTGCAACAACTTAGAATAAAAGAAACCATCAAGAAAGGAGATATGAGAAAGCCAGAGATGCAATAGAAGCTTCTAAGCCTGGCATGATCAAGAACGGCATGAGGAACAATCCAACAAACAACCCCAATGTATTTATAAGTTAACTAAGCAAGAAAACAAGTTGGCTAGAAGGACAACGAATAGCCAAAAATAAAAAAGATGCAATATCAGAGCTATTTCGAGACAAATAGCAATTCAAAACTCAAAAATTCCATGATGGTGCAAAGGATAAGGAAATGAATGCAAAGGAAGACCATCAAATTGATGTTTTTTCCTACGCTTGCATAACAAATTTAATCCTATAGCAGACCCAGAAGATGAAGAACCAAATCTATATTGATGAACCTGGCTCCAAAACCTAGCTCCTGACCCCAACTAAGGCATAACAGATTTGAATTTCCATGAATTTCCCTGTCCATCAATGGAATCAAACAAAAGAAAACACTATCCACCTACACAAAAATCCCATTTGGCTGCAACACGGATAGCCTCACACTGCAAGAAAGGTTGAACTTGCATTTGTGTAGATGTGTTTAAGACTTAATAAAAATATTGATCATTTCTCTTGCTCCCCGAACCTATACGATGCTCTCATCGTAGAAATACGGGAAATTCTCCTCCCGTGGCAATTCAATCACCAAGGAAAGGCCCACCGTCTAACTCGGATCATTGTGATGGCCAAGTATCGGGGTGAAGGGCACGGAGGTATCATTCGTCCCATGCCTTCTATGGGATATCCTATATGGTGGAAGCGTACATACATGTTAGCAATGGCAACAATACACATAAGATAATATACCACCCCAAAGGGTGGCCCATCTATATATATCAAAGATGACCAACAACATAACATATAAAATACATCATAAATGAGGGTTCTACCATGGGCTCAGACTCAAGATGTTCAACTGACAGTCAGGGTCTCTAGATAACAACAGACGGAATCATGACAATGGTATTGACTGGCATAGAACAATCTAGGGTAGTCCACTCCATCCGTCCCTCCTGTGCACACTTTGCTGGAAAGGCTGAAATATGCCTTCCGAAGACGTAATCTCATGGAGCCACCCTATAACACTACACCAGGTTAGATCTCCCCAGTCCGATGGGACAGGAATGAGGCAAATCCCCTCCCGGATGGTTCCATGGGTGGCTAGAGCATCATGGCACCACTAGCATCCATGCATCTGTACCTGACTTACCCTCCACAACCCGTAGGCCAACCCCAGCTGCACCTATCGAGGGTAGGACGTCCCTATAGGCACATATCCTGTGACCCAAGGGGTCTCAGACTCATACTCGGCCCACATGCAGTGACCAATTATAAGTCTAGCACACTATAGGAGCCCTAGCCATGCTAGGCAGGGCTCCACCTCCACTTCACCATCATATCCGTTGTATGGTGTTCAATCTTGGCATAGCATCCACAGCCAGGTGGGTTCTTATGCAGAGGCCGCAATTCACAGGATTTAAGGGGTTTTAGCTAGGAGCATCTCTATTTCCACATGGCCTTTAGATCTCTACCTCCCTTAATCCCCACAAACACAAGAGGAACAGAATGAGAACTATCACAATGCATACATCTGTCCATCACTTCAAATAGCACATTAAATAGAGATTAATCATACAACTATACATACAAGGGATAGTTAGAAGTTCAAGCTATCTAAGTACTATGACATTCCAGCATAAGATATTCATTTCGACAAAAAATACTGCTACCACTCGCACAGTGCACAAGAGGCACTTTCAAATTTTTTGAAAAGGGTCTGGGCGCACTCTGTGAGGGGTTACTCCTTTTTTGTTCTATTTTAGTTTTTCTAAACAGTTTCTTAGTGTTAGAACATGTTTTTCTGGCTGAATTTCAAATTTTAAGCTATTTGGACTATTAGATTAGTCCAGTCATGCATTTTTCTAGGTCAAAATTGGTCAAATTGCGCGAGAGGCACTTCCAAAATTTTAAAAAGGGCCTGGGCGCACTTTGTGAGGGGTGACTCCCTAATGGCCAGAATTTTTCAGGGTTTCTAGTTTTTCTTTCCTAATTAACATTATGTTAATTTATTGTTCTAAGGATTGGGGGAAAAAAAATTCCAATTTTTCGAGGTTCATGTTTGGGTTGTTATCCCCAAGGATGAAGATCTACTATTAGTTCTATCAGGGAATTTGGTCACCCGATCTTGGTCTACAAAGATCATGGCTTTGATACCATTGTGACGTCCCCTACTCCGTCTATGATGCTCCGATCATATTCGAAGCCGGAGTTCATCCCCCTGGCAACCAAGTCGATAGGGGCCGTCCACCTAGCACCCATCCCCTACCAGGGAATCGGTGAGGAAGAATGGACGTGTCAATTGTCCCATCTTCCCTCGGGATTATCCTAGCTGCGGAAGCGTAAATAAACATGAGCATATGACATCAACCATAAATGGCTCCACCTCGAATGGTGCCTTTCCATAGCATACATGTAAAAGCATATCAACAACATCATCACAAGGGAGATCCTACCCACGGCTCAAACTCAAGGGGTATAGAATGACGACTCGAGTCTCCAGAAGTCATGGCAGACAGAATTCATGGCAATGGATTGGGCTCGCATAGGAACATGGATGTTGGGTAGTCCTCTCCATCTGCCCCTCCTGTGCATACTTTGCAGAATAGATTGAAGAGTTTTGGGACTGGATCGTAGCCTGCCGGGTGTGTAGCCAAAGGGGCTACTACTAGGTTTCATCTCCCCATGCCCAATGAGGCAGGAAGGGGATCAGCCCCCTCCAGAGGCACGCATGCCCATCACAGGCGACTAGAGGGCCACTGCCGGTTTACGACTTGAACCTCATTGAAGGCGATGCATCACCCAAGAGAATCAACAAGAACATCAACAGGACCCTGATCAGCAAGAGAACCTGAAGAATCAGGACCATGGGGACGAGGAGGACGAGAATGAGAAGGACCGTGCGGCAACAGAGGAGCTGCGCCGTCGCCAAGAGAAAATCGGCAAGCAGAAGAGGGCAGCAAAAAGAAGGAGACTTGCAGAGAAGGTAAAATGCCTGAAGCAGAGAGAGGAAAAAGGGAAAGACCCAAAGCTGCCAAAGAAACCCCAGAGGAAAACCAAGAGCACGCCAAGCAAAGGGGTCAAGATAACAGAATGGGTGCCTGATCTAAAACGGAGTCGGACGGTGACATTTGGAGGATTCCCTGCGCGACAGAAGGGACGGGACCTTCCAATCCCGAGAACCAAGAAGTTGCAGCACCACCTCCCTACCCGACATGGCCGAAGGCAACAACAGATCCCAAGAAGGTCAAGCTGGCATGGGAGTCATATATACTCAAGCATCAGGGGGAGTACAAGAAGAAGAGGGGGGAGTACAAGAAGTACATGAAGATGTACGAGGTGTACTCCAAGTACTATGAAGAAAATACGATGACGTACGTGGAAGGAGAAAGGCCAACAAAAGAGAACACTTTGAAGCCCCACTCAGAGAGACCCATACCACCAAAGAAGCCCATGAAGCGGAAGTCAGACTCACACTTTGCTAAAGCTGCTCGAGAGATTCGGCATTTCTAGCAGAGCTATAGACTTCTTATCCCAAGAGCCGCGTTTGCAAGACTTACCTGCAAAATCTTGCAAGAGTTCGACAAGGAGAAGCGAGTAATAGACGACATGTTGCTTGCATTACAGGAGGCAGCCGAGCAAAAGCTGATACAACATTTTGAAGACTCCCTAGCATGTGCTCTCCATGCGAGAAGAGTCACGTGTATGCCCAGATATATGGAGCTGGCCAAATTTATAAAGAAATGGTATTTTTTTAATTGACGTGTACAAAAATGCGAAATTTCAGCACGTCATCAGCACCTATATTTTGGTGCTGGTTCGCTTACTAGACGGGCCAGTTTGAAATGTTGAAGTTTTGAAATGTGCCAGGACGGGCGTATTGAAGTTTTGCGACAGCCAGTCTGAAGTGTCAGGTACGGTCTGGTGCAGGGCTATAGCAGAGCTTCGATTTCTGCGCGCGAAATGATCGAACATGCAGATAATCATCTGAGTGTGTCGTAAACTTTTAATTCGCTTACATTTCGAATTCCAAACCGCTTGCTTGCTTGCTCGAAGCCAATTCCTTGCTTGATCGATTCCTTGCTTGCAATAATCTTCGAGCTTCTTCGATGGATTCTGGAGGTCGTAAGGTGAGCTGCAGCCTGCAAGATTGGTTTTTTTTTTCTTTCTATTTCGTTATCCTTTTCTAATTCATGTGATCTTTGTTGCAGGTCTTTGCCAGAACAGAATTTGAATTCAAAAAGTTCCATGGTTTACCCTCTTCTGCAGAAAACCGAAGCAGATCAAGGCAGAAGAAGTCCCTAAATCCGACTTCTTATCCGTATGGAAAGTTCCGCTTCATCACGGAAAGATCAATCTGAAGGAGATTAAACACAGTTTTCGGCAGGAATTATTGGATCTTGTGGCGAAAGTTTATCAAAAGAAGTTGCAGAATAATGAGGCGAGGACTCAATTTGCTCGAGCATTTGCTTGGCAGCATACAGCGGCTGCATTGGCTCGGAAGAAGGAGTTTAGAGACAACTAGTAAATGTGTGCCCGGCGTTGCCGGGCTAATGTCCTGGGCATGTGTTTTTCCTCGGCCTTTAACGTCCATTATGTGCAACTTCGACAATAACACATTGATGTTGGCAAGAATTGACATTATTTACTTTTATAAAATTTTTTATTATTGAAATTGTCTAATGACAGTATCATCAATGTATTAACTTTGCATTTATGTATTTTTGTAGAGAAAACAATGCTTGTTTTGGTCTTGCTTTAGCTCATAATTTCATTTGGCTTCACATCAAATCAGTAGAGCTATGGAAAGTTAACATGCATATATTTAAGGTCCATCTTTTTTTCCATTTGAATTCATTTCTTTCCAATCCTACTTGTATGTTAGGATATGACCAAAAAAGAAAACAACTTGATAAGGTTGCTTATGTGTATATAAGATGTATAAGTTAAAATCCAATTCTCAGTGTATTTCAGTATTATCTTATCTGAAGATTCACTTGTTTTCTCTTTTTCCGTAACAATAAACGTGGCTTAGCATTTCTAAAGTCGTATT
Organism: Isoetes taiwanensis; assembly: GCA_021234155.1. Lineage (NCBI taxonomy): Eukaryota > Viridiplantae > Streptophyta > Lycopodiopsida > Isoetales > Isoetaceae > Isoetes > Isoetes taiwanensis. The sequence continues at coordinate 6,483,952 of JAJEKV010000074.1, read as the reverse complement.
GTGTGCTTATAGTCTAAAGGTTGGGTACGCAAAATAACTTGACGTAGCCATTACAATTGCAGCGTAGTTCTATTTGTTCCAATAGAATGTGTACCATTTTATCATTTGAATATAATCCATCTAAGTAGTGATGTTTGGTGGACTTGCCTTTCTCAATTACAAATTTTTGTGAGGTGCTTACAGATGAGAGACTTCAACATATGTGGGAGTATACTTTTTGCACCTTTATTGCTGCGAGATTGCTAAAGGAAGAGTGTTGTAGATGATAGAGGTAAGTGGTTGAAATGCGCACATTCAATCTAACAATATATCTTAACAAAAGGGTCTTTAATAGGCACACCTCATGCTAAATACATGCGCATTTAACTTGAATGTGTGCCTATGGTTGTCGGCGGGCATAAATACGTGTGTGTTTAGATGGGTATTTGATGTACTTATCAAATCAAATTTGCGTTTTTTTGCATATCAAATTATCTTTTCGCAACGTAACTCTATAGATAAAATGGAAGATTTGTCAAATCAAAGTTGTTACCGTTTATGACTTTTTTTTGTGTTCATACCAAATTATCTTTTCCCAAATATAACTCTATAGATAAGTGCATAAAGTAACACTAATTAAGCAAATCGTGTGTGATATAAGTAAATACGTACAAAAACTTAAATGTTATCATGGTTATTGTTGGCAACCAACAAATTGATTTATTGATAGATGTTTCAATTATTACATAAAAAGGGGCCGGAGAATTAAAATATTGCTGGAAACAATGCGAAACTCTTGAAAGCTGCAAGAAAACCTTGACCCATCTTGGCCTGAATCGATTTACAGATTGCAAGACCTGGATTAACCTGCCCAGATTTGCCAGCTTGCTGAGCAATATCATGGCCATTATATGTAAAAATTTGAGACGAAGCCAAAACATCAAGTAGCATATCCCAAGTAAAGATCTTACAAAAACGGCCTTAACCATCTTAACCTGAATCGATTTACAGATTGCAAGTGCTGGATTAACCCGCATCAAAGAAAATGTACCTCCTCCAACGATTCCTCTAAAAACAAAAATGCCGATGAATGTAGCGACATTCCCAGTCTGAGAAGCAAAGGAACGGAATGAGAAGCAGAACTCTTACCTTCAAAGCATTGACGAAATCTTTCCTTCAAAGAAATGAAGCGAACCCCAAGTCTGCAGACTGTTTGATAGGCAAATCAACGAAGATGTATATCGTATCTTAAGCCGCTATCTATTTTGAGTGCTTCAAAATTGCTATAATACTCTTGCTGTCTTCAATGGCTTAATAAATTTTTAAATAATATGCTTTTAAAGCGTATGTAATTAAGTTACATTATGCTATAATATTATAGTTACTCAGGCTTCATATTAGTTTTTTTTTTTTTTTTTTTTTGTTATAATGCTAGATATTACATATTACATATTGCTACATGTTTTGCATGTTTACATGTTTTTACATATGTTTGGTTTTTTTAGGGTCCAAAGGGCCCAAAATTTTTTTTAATATAACAACCAACACATAACTACCATTAACATTAATTATCACAACCATTGGATCCAACACATTTAAATTAAAATTCCCCTTAAACCCCCTTTGGTTTGGGTGCATATTCACACGGGGGGTGACTCCAGGCAACGAGAGCTGTTGGATAGGCATATTCACCCCTTATTCCTTAATCTACACCGTACGTAAAATTCCTCGTTTGTGGGGTATGCAAATACAAAATTTGCTATACTGTATAACAAGATTTGCAAAATACTATAAGATTTGAAGCAAAATACTATATGGTGTTGATTTTGTACGTGCAAAATATAATTATAAGGGCTCTCGCTGCCCTACGTCACCCCCCGTGTGAATATGCACCCAAACCAAAGGGGGTTTAAGGGGGATTTTAATTTAAATGTGTTGGATCCAATGGTTGTGATAATTAATGTTAATGGTAGTTATGTGTTGGTTGTTATATTAAAAAAAATTTTGGGCCCTTTGGACCCTAAAAAAACCAAACATATGTAAAAACATGTAAACATGCAAAACATGTAGCAATATGTAATATGTAATATCTAGCATTATAACAAAAAAAAAAAAAAAAACTAATATGAAGCCTGAGTAACTATAATATTATAGCATAATGTAACTTAATTACATACGCTTTTAAAAGCATATTATTTTAAAAATTTATTAAGCCATTGAAAGACAAAGAAGAGTATTATAGCAATTTTGAAGCACTCAAAATAGATAGCGCTTAAGATAATGATATACATCTTCGTTGATTTGCCTATCAAACAAATCACTGCAGAGGGCGCTTAGCCTATTTACTTGGCGCGACGAAAACCCAACCAACCAACCAACCATAATAACAACACATCAATAGGGTCTTCGCCATGCAATGTGTGGTGGTTGGTACCGATGGTGGCGGGACTAATTGAACTTGATCTTCATTTATTGGATTCTCTAGTACAAGAATGTTGGATCAACATCATGTTAACTTCGTGCATCGAAGAAATGTCATGTGGAATTGATGGATTGAGAGATTCTATAGTAGTGCATGAGCGTAAAGGAAAGAAATTGGTTAGATTGATATTAATTTAGAAAATAGAATTTTACTAGTGAAATAAAATTGAATCAATAAAAGCTTTTGACACTGATATGCTCTACAATAATGTTTTATTCACAAACCTTTAGTAACAAAATAAAATTGAATCAAATAAAAGCTTTAGACATTGATATGCTTGACAATAATGTTTTATTCACAAACCATTGCATGAAAGACAACAACATCAACGTTACTCTGCAGTAACAATTGGTGAGGTTCATAAAGAACTTAGTGACACTTTCTCACGGGTTGCCTGGCTTTGGTTTAACAAGTGAAGAGAATCGGCCAGTTTGGTGATGTGGAGTAGGTTTCTGTTGATCGGTGAAGCGAGATCAAGGATAGAGGTTTTGAAGCAAGCTTTTCTCTGTTAGCATTCCACGTGTTACTTCAGCTCTGACTATTTCTCTTTCACAATGAAACCATTGTTTATCAATCCATATGATTTTGGATGCTCCATATGGCCCTTTGTTTGACCGATCCGCACGACTTCGTAAAAGCGGTATGGAATAATCCGTCTGTTGTGTGCACAAGAATCCATTTGTTGATTGAAGCTAAAGGCTGGTTACTATGAATAATCCAGCAGGCCAAGAATATCCAAGAAGTTGGAAGCAAACAGAGGGCCTAAAACTCTAAACTCTTTTAGAATCTGCAACAAATCTTAGAACATACAAAGTGAAGGAAACAAAGGCGGGTTTTGCAGCATTGCATTGTAGAATCAGAAAACCAATATCTTGTAAAAAATACCATTATATTAACTGAAGAAACATTAAAAAAACAAATACCTTTGTAAATGTGAGCAAAAAATCCATCTCGTGATAACCTTCCATCAGCAAACATCCACTCCGGCAACAAGAATCCAAGAGGGCAAGTACACATGCACATGCGCATGCACATGCACATGCACATGCACAAGCAGAATACACATGCACATGCACATGCACATGCACACACGTGCACATGCACATGCACATGCACACACGTGCACATGCACGTGCACATGCACATGCATACACATGCGCAGTGTTCATGCACAAACATGCAGAGAAAGACAACAACCCTCGGATTGTTTCAGCCAACGAAAATTAACGGCCCATAAAGGGTGCACTCTAGAAATACTATTTAGTACACCTCAATGAATACAACAACGAAATCATAGAAAAACCATGTGAAAAAGCGTATAAAAAACAAAAAGTAACCCCCTGTTATTATGCTACATATTCGAATCATGAGAGGCAGAGGAGTATCCTCCGCCATGATCTTGCGGTTAGTTAGCTGTAATGGGTTGAATCTGTAACGGGCCAGAATGAGAGAAAAAAGGGAATGGCAGAGGAGAGCACCGGAAAAGCCATTTCAGGTTCCAAAACTCACGCTGCTCACGCCGGAAAAAGTGTTACACCGGCGTGAGCAATGATGGCAAAAACATTTTAAATAAGTAGATTGGGTCTCCTTTGCTGTCGATGCCTACCAGGACTCCTTGAAGAAGAAGGCGAAAAGAACACCTTTGAATACTTTTGACATGAACATCCAAAGTGTTCTTGCACAGGTTAAGAAATTGGAGGAAATGAAGTTTGAAGCAGAAGGGAAGCTATGCAATTTGGAAAATGATGCTCTTATATTAGAGGGCAGCATGGCTACAGCCGAGGCATCTTGCAACAGTTTAGCTGATGCAATAGAAGAAAAAAGGAAGACTAGAATCGACTTGTCACTAACATTTGCTGAAGATCCAGAAATGCAAAGGCAAGCAGCTATTATGAAGTGTGAGGAAGATGTGTTGGTAGGCTTACTGGACAAGACACTCTCTTCTATGGGAAAGGACAGATTTAAGAACATAAACAAACAGATCAAGAGCACAAAAAATGATATAAAATCATATGAGCAAGCCATGGAAGTGTGGCATGCAAGAGCAGCCCAGATTTCTTCACTGCAGAACAAGAAGGTAAACCCTATTAACATCACAATGGGTATTTACAATTTTTCTTTTAGCTCGGCTAACACTTGTCAGATATGTGGTTTTTCCTTCAATGATGAATATACTATGCATATTGAGCTGAAGTGCACCCATAAATTTCATGTGTTTTGTTTTTCTACTGTGCTTGAGTCCATGCATTGCATTGTTTCTGGTTGTGGTGAATCTGTGCCACATTCACTTCTGGTCGAGCTCGGCCATGTGAGTGAACAGAAGAATATTGTTGATGTTGAAGAAGAGGTTGCTGAAGAACATGCTGAAGAATAGCCTGCTGAAGAATCTGAAGAATTCAACATCATGAAAAGGAAGAAGAATATGGAACATTCTTCTGAAGAATCTGAATTTAAAGCACAAGTACCTGCAAGAAAAATGAGAAAGAGGATGACAAGGAGTGCTATGAAGAAGGCTAAGGACATTGACTAAGTGCTTTGAGGGTGCTTTTTCTGTGTATTTTTGCTTTAGTTTATGTCGTGTCTGATGTTTTGAATTGCAGATTCTGAGAATTATAAGCTGTCCAAAAGTCCTAACATTACAAAATTGCCCAAGTTTAGCACAGTTCAGGAGAATGTAAAGTTCTTACGTGATGAACTCCTGGGCCTGAATACTGAAGGTATGTCATATAATTAGAATGATAAATTGTATTTCTTAAAGTCTTCCACATTTGTTGATATTTATTTTTTATGGCAGAAGATGGCAGTCCATTGCATAGCGCTTCAAAATGTAAGGGTGTCTTATTAAATATATTGTATTTGCATGCTGAATTTTTCTGATGATAAATTCTTTTTTTGGCAGGTGCTACCCCCCCTCCTTCTAGGAAAAAACTTGATGTCAACCTACAAGATAAATCAGCAGCATGTAAGTTTTGCAATTTCAATTAAGATAATTAGTTGAATTGTACTAAAGATTGTCCTTAATTTCAGTGTTGCAGGAAGCACTGGACAGTGTTGAATTGCCTAAGGTTATGCTTGACAGTCCAATCATTGCTGCTAAAGTTCAAGCTTCTGAGGTGTCCACTGAGTCAGATGACATAGTGAAAAAGAAGAAGGAAATGCAGTGGAGAGGTAGTTGGCCAGGAGAGTCAAGAAAGAAAAAAAATGATCTGCTGCTTATGATCTAAAAATGTTTTGAAATTATGTAAAAAGTTTTGAAATTATGTTCAAGAACTTGTGAAAACTCGTGTTCAAGAATTTTTGTGTTTGCAACCCTTTTTGTATTCGATAATATATTAAACTTCAGCAATTTGAGTTGCAATTTGAGTTGTTGAGTTTTGAGTTGCAATTTGAGTTTTAAGTTTGCAACTTGAGTTTTGAGTTGCAATTTCAGTTGTTGTAATTTAGAAGTTTCTAATTTGAGTTGTTGCAAGAAGATAACAAGCTTACAATCACAATCAAGTTTTCTGCTAATTCACAATCAAGTTTATAATCAAATTCACATTACTGTTTTCATGCTTTCCAATTTACATGCTTTCAAGTTTAATTTACTTGAAGTTTAAGTTCTATGAGTGATTGAATTGTGAGTCAATGTGAATGAATGAATAGTATTTCAATGTTGTTATTTTCTGGTGGTTTGTTTTTTGCTATTTGCAGTTTTTTTTTCTCCAATGTCACCTTGTTTTCTTCCTCTTTTCTGCTTGGTCAATGAGCTGCTTGCCTCCTGCTTTTTTCCATTCGACTTATTATCTAAACACACTGACTTTTTTGGTTCTTGCTTCTTTGGTCCTTTCTTGTTCACTGACTTCAGTGCTCCTTGCTTCTTTGGTGCTGGCTTACTGCTGCTTGCCTCCTCCTTTTTGCCTCCTGACTTGCTACCTAACTGTTGCTTGCTCTTTGGTGCTGGCTTACTGTTGCTTGCAACATCACATTCGGCAAGGACAGTAGATTGTGTTTGTAGACTTTCAAGAATGCGTTCATGCACATCAGTTTCCAACTCAAAAATGTTGCCACCTAAGTCTTTCATGTCAAAATTACATGCCACTACTAAATGGCTGTACACACTACAATCTGGTTCAAACCTAAGAATTTCATACCTGCTCTGTTCTATATAAAATTACCAGTCACAACCACCTCCCTCCTTGCAAACTTTTGGCCCCAAGGATCTTTGTAAGCCTTCTCAATTACATGTTTAACTTCCGTACATCTCAAGATATAGAAATCCACTTTCTCCTTATTATCTGTTGGAGCAACCACTGCAAAGTTTTCTCCAACATCTATGATATCAGATTTCCATTCTGCATCCCCTTCATACACTGGCCCATCTACAAGTTCCTCTTCATCAACACCTGGCCTTAATTCTGAAAATATCCAAGTGCCTATCCTGTCTTTGTTTATGCATTTACTGTACTTACCCAACCAGCAGTTGTGGCAAAAGCATGAATAATTCATATGTGCTACTTGGGTGGGATCCTTGCAATTGACTGGTCTGATGCTATGGAACTTACTTGACCCTGTAAGTGTTGCACAATCAAACATCTCATCTCTGCAAACTTCATCTTTTCCAGTTTCCCAAAAATATCTGTCAAAATCAAAGAACAAGATGTTTTTTAGAAAGAACAGCACTAAGTCAGCACCAAGTCAGCACCATTACACAGTTTGAGTACCTGCATTTCTCAGAAGCTTTGAAGTGTTCTCTACAGAACATAACAACATCATGAGTGTCTCTTAATGGTTTATAATTTCTTTTTAACATCTCACGAGTGAGTGCTCTCTTTAGAACAGCACCAGCACCATCATGCTCACATATATAATAAACATACCCAATAAGTTGGTTAAGTGCAAACAAGAATAACTAATATTCATTAAGCTGGTACATTGGAATGTACCTTTTCCATGGTAAGAACCAAAATAGTTCCAATGGATAGGAAAGCCCATATTTTTATACAATCTGCCAAGAAAGAAGAAAGTTCGTGCACCTTTGAATTGACGTGCACATCCATCAGACCACATAACATGATTGTTATATTTAAAACCTTTGCTGGCTAGTAGATCAGCATGCTTCTTAAGGCAATGTTGCACAAACAAAGTGTCATGCTCTCTATCATCTGAAATATAAAAATGTGTCTCTTTGATAATATGTCTTTCAGTGCTACAATCAAATTTCTCGTCCTCGGCTACAACCTCTTCTGGAGTAGCATGCCTATATGTGATGTGCACCAATATTGTGCATTGGTCATTTCTCCAATGTAAACTTTGAATTTCCTGCTGTATCTTGAATGTGTAGTTCTCAGCAAAGTCAATAACTGACACTATGGTGTCCCTGGGAAAAGTGGCTAAGCACTGCCTAAACTGTGTCGCCTGCCACCTAGCCTCATAGTTATGGGGGATGAACTCTTTCAAAACTTTCTTGGCATTTGTTAAAACATCTGCTGTTGAAGTTGACTTGTACACAAGCTTCATAATAGTTTTTGGTGTCACTATGAAACCATCTTTGCCATCAGGTTCATTTAATGATTCATAAACCTGCAAATGAAACATAGGTAAGCAATTAACATTTCAAACATCAAATAGGCATAAAAGACACTCACTGTATCAAAAGTCTTCCAGTCAATCATGTGACCTAAAGCCCTGCTTAGTTCTTTTGGACATACGGGTAAATTTGATGGGCCACACTTTTGACATGATAATAGCAGGCATTTGTGTTCATGCCACTCATCTGCAATATCTTTAGTACAAACCCATGATCTCCACATGTCGTTTGTAGATTTATGTGTCATATCACGTGCTTGACATGTTGGTCCAGGACCACATACAACACATATACAAGTGCATGTAGAGGATGCAGGTACTTTTTACCTGGGGCTTCCCAAATCTTTATCACATGCTTCTTGCATGGTGAAACTCGAGAGTGAATTGTCCAGAAATCTGTGACTACTTTTTGTTCCTTCCTACTAAGCTTATCAAACTTGCTTTTCCTCTTGAACATTGACCAGGGTCCATCTCCAATTTCAGCTGCTACTCTCCTACGTACTGTTGTTGCCACATACCTTCTATTTAAGTTCAAACATTTGGAAGTTCCCAAGCAGTTTGTCCCACTATCAACAGCAAACACTATGGCAGAGTTCCTTACTCTTAGCACATCTGTCTGTAGATCTGTCAAGCTTATGTTTGGACAAGGAATTCCTCAAATTATCTACTATCTAAGTCATTGTTGCTACTTCCTTTAATTTTAAAACTTCCCACTCTGGTAACAGCTTAGCAGCACCCTGAAGCACCTCTTTCCTATCTTTTTCTGAGTTCCTATGACATACCTCATTAGCATAGTTAGCAATCTTCTTAGACAATTGTTGTTTTCTTCTTTTAGTCAATCCATTATGGTTCATCATTTCTGACAACGGTTTTTGATACTTGATACTTTCAGATTCTACTTCAGCTTCCCTAGCCCTCTTTCGTGCTCTTTGCTGTTTTCTTTTAAGTGCACTAATATTCCTATAGACTGTCAGTAAATCTTCTTTGCAAGAAGTATGCTGATCTGCATGATATGTACAAGTTACACTGTTTTAGAATATTATACCAGAAAGCATGACGTTCAAGAAAAAGCCAACTAACCTGTTTCAAGAGTGCTTTGCACCTGCTGATGTTGGACTTGAAGCTCACATTCTGCACAATGGCAAAGCAAAAAATAAAAAGAAAATCATGAAGTCTATTCTTCTTCAGTATGAAATTCAAGCAAACAATAGAAAAGAACTCCATTCACTATTACCAGTAACGGATTGAGTATTTATATTTTCTTCTGAAGCACCATAATTATATGCATAATCAGCATCAAAATAATGAAGATCATCTTCTGCCCAATCAAAGTCATAAGGTTCATTTCCTTTGAACTGTATTTCTGTCGGATCCACTGTTCTATGAACCTCAAAAGCATCTGAAAAGTGAGAATAAAACTAGCACATTAGAAAAATAGTAGAAGAAATTTATGAATTGGGCATGCAAACCTTGCATGCCATGGAGATGAATGTCTCCTTCATATTCTCTAACAATTTCTTCCGGATGCGCATCAGCACTAGGATTGTCAAAATTAATTATTTCTGCTATACGAGAGCATAACTGCAGAAACAACTGAGATTGTTCTTGAAGATAGTGCAAACTGGATAGCAGATCCTTAGGATTAAAGCTAGAACCAAGCTTTGAAAGGGAAGAAAGAAAAGCGCCTTCCCAATCCATCCGAGTTTGAAAACATCTGAAAAGAATCAGAAAGCAATTCGAAACAAGAAAATGGAAACTAAGGCCGCCAATTCGAAATTTGAAAAAGGAATCAAGCACCAGCATAATCGGGATTGATGACATGGCTAGCAAATCGACCGAACCTCAGCAAGAAATTGATGATCAACCGTCCCGGAAGCTTGGATCCATGGCGGGTGAAAATTTGGCGGGTGAGGGAAATTGGGTGAAGGACATGTGAAGGGCGGTAGAAGGGTAATCAGCACCCCATCAGCATCCTGTGTCGCGACATTATGTGACGTGCTCAATTGTATATCTCGATTAAAAAAACACCCGAAAGAGGATCGTTAATATGTACTTATAAATTTTTGTAAATATAAAAAGTATTTTAATTAAAGTTGCAAAGTGTTATAACTTGTATTAATTAATTTGGCCAAAAAGTGATAGAATATACCCCTGCCCCTCACAGAGTGCGCCAAGACGCTTTTCAAAAATTTTGAAAGTGCCTCTCGTGCATTGTGTGAGTGTTTTGGCTACTGGTCTATGCCTAAACTAGTTCAAAACCAGAAACTAAGGGCATAGTGCGACTTAACTCCGCGAGATAAGTAGGATTCTATCCTCATACCAAAATTTTATAGCCATCTAGGACCCAAAACGGAGCCCAGCCCTTACAGAGTGCGCCAGAACTCTTTTCAAAAATTTTGAAAGTGCCTCTTGCACACTATGTGAGTGGTCCGAGTTAAATTGCCCTAACTCACCCCAACTACCTCCAAATTAGATGAAATTTATTGCAATAGGATCAATAGGAAGTCCTTTAGATATTTATAACCCTAGATTACCTATCAAATACCTAGAGAACCTTGAAGTGATAGACATTGCCAAACCCTAAAAATTTCACAAATTAGGGTTCTGCCTATAAATATGACCACCACCCTTATTTGCATCCTACAGTCTCACTCCTGACTCCAAGGTGATTTTCCTGCTCACTGAGATGCTTGCATATCTGTTTGTTAACCCCATCCACATCAGCACAATAGCCACTTCTGCATTCAGGCGATGATACAGCGCCACTGCTCATGCGGTAGAGGCTTACATCAATTCTGTCTTCACTGTTTCCCAGAAGGAGATTGATGTGGATGCTACCATAAATGCCACACCATTCTACCAAGACATCATGACAGAGTTCCAAGCCAAGATAGACCCTTGACTGGTAGAACTCCCCCCATGCATAGGGTACTTTGCACCTAGAACAGCCCTTCGAGCAGCATTGAACGATGTTCCAAACATCGACAAGTACTTAGAAAATAGAGCTTCTCGCATGCCTGATTATATGACCATATCCATAAACAGGAAGAGATACTTCTCCTACACTGCTGATGTAGCCATCTTCCTATCCCATAGAGCCCAAACCCAAATAGGTGAACCCTCCATTCAGCCAATGGACATAGAACCCACTGCCTCAACGGCAGAAGAGTAGCTGCTCTTAGAATATGAAGGGTCAGAACAGAAGGAAGAGGAAGAAGAAGAACAAGATTACGATGTCGAAAACCTTATCAACGTCGGCTCTATTCAAGAATGGCAGCAAGCAGAGCAAGACCTCCAGGGCTTCATGAAAGGCTTGAGGATAACAAGGACACTCTCTCGCTTGGGTTAGACATCACCAACCTAACCCCGGTCATCATCGAAGGCCAAGAGTACCTGATGCTGCACGACATAAAGAACCTCCCAGAGTGCAGAGACAGAGGATACAGGCTAGGCTGCATCTCTTATGCCAACAACCCGACCTCGATGATTTCATTGACTGGGAGACACAAGGCTTCCTTGTCAGCATCAGGGAAGCCCACACCTACACCAGGCAATCATCATCCGACATCGAAGCCTACAACAACATTCGGCAGATGATGACGCAACAAGAGCTACTCTCAGAGGAGGAATTCATCGCCATCCAGGAATGGATGGGCATTAGGAGCAAGACAACAAGCGCACTCTTGCCCAGCTCCTCATTAGCAATGCCAGCCGGGATCGAAAGAGGCGGGATCAACTTGACCTCTTCCAGGTCCATGTTTGCAGATTACAGGGACCTTAGAGCGGTACCAATAGACGAGTACTCTGGAAGGCACAGGGCCGGCATCAGAACCGGAGAAGAGGCAGCAGAGAGAGGACACGACAAGGCCCTCAGATTTTACCTTCCAACTCCTCACCGACGGAAGGATAGCAGTAATATATCGGTAGTTCAGCCCACGGGGAGAAGAAGGGGTGTTCATGCTTATTGCCCTCTCGGGATTTGGTAGACATGCTCGGATGCCTCCAAACATCGACCACATCAGACTGGTGAAGAGGACAATAGCCCTGAGCATCTTCGACTTCGCAGTCCCATACAGACATCAGGGCAGACTAGTCGTCACTGCAGCCTATACATCGGATAGAAGGGTGGAAGACCTAGTAATGGCACTGCAAGGTGGTACATCCACCAACATTCTCAGGAACTTGGGATGTACGGTTGGTACAATCCAAGTGAAGAAGTTCTTGGAAGACAACCTGGCATATCGAAGATTCCAAGTATAGATTTCTTCTCTCTATCATTGATTGTAATAATATTGTATCTTATGAATATAATTGTTGGTATTATGAGGGAGGACGCCACCCTACGCCAAGGGCGACGAAAGGTGTAGGCATGAGTGATCATCCTAGGTATTATAGGACGTTGTCTCCACGGCCACGATGGAAGATTCATCATCTTCCTACGCCGAGTCTTGCATTCATATAGTTAATTAAATGGGTGGTCCCCTAATAACTAACTTTATAATAAATAAATGTATACTAACGTTGTGTTGGACCTGCAGGCCAATAGGAGTGTCTAGCGGCAGGAGGGTCGCACTGCGAAGACTTGCAACCCATGTATTGTCATAATGTGTTGCAAAGAGACCAAAGGAACCATAATTATAAAATTTGAAAACTCTATTAATGATAAATGTGCAAATTATAAAAGTTTTGTGAATATTAAATGTTATTGTAAGTAAGGACTGAGAAATCACTATATTATAGCATGTTAGGGAACAAGGGATGTGATTATAAAAATTTTACTTAATTTATATTACCTTTGGGTAATTGTTATAAAAAACAAAATTTGCATGCATGAAATGAGTTGCAGGGATCATGCAGGTTCCACAGTGGGGAGACTCATGATGCCGAGGATAGCATCAATTCAAGGTAGGGAGATTGTGACGTTCCAGCATAATATACGGTCCAAATACATATATTATACTGCTACACTACTCGTATGTCACCTTAATGACATGTACTTGGGAACTGTAAAGGGTTGCACCCAGGGGGCAACCTCGTATGTTGCACATGTTTATAAACATATGCATTTAACCCCTTTGCATCATGGAAAAACCCCATATGTCCTTTTAACCCTAACCCTAAAAGATCATGTAAAAGGAACAAAAGGGGAAACCCTAAACCTTTCCATTTTCACATTTCGGCTTCCTTGGGCCATTCTGGCCAAGCCAAGCTGCTAGTTCGCATTGCCAGACGCCGTCAAGCTGCATTTGCACAACAGATCCTCTAGGTTCAGCTGCCTTCAACTCAAGCAAAGGCATGGATGCGATTCGAGGTGCAGGAGCAAGCCAGGGATCAGGTAAATAGTGATTCTGTTGTGCAATGCCGACTTTTAGTCCGGCGATGAGCTGGGATAGCATGCTAGATTAGCCTTAGCGGCCTTATAGATCCTAAGATCACAAGCCCTAACAAAGGAACCTAACCATGTGTGTTTAGGTAGATAGATTAGATGTTATTCTGTATTTCAGTTCTATGGTGATGATATTCTATTCCATAGGAATTCCTGTGTATTGGAAAGGGGTGTGGAGACCCTGAAAGCTTCAATAGTTGATGCATCTAGATAGCCTCATTAATTCCCAATTAATGCGGCCTGTGCATAAGAGCCCGCCTAGTTGTGAGTGGCGGGGCTATTTAGGTGGATAAGGAGGGCATGCCCCATTGCAGATTGATCCCTCTGGTGTGTAAAGCCTACCAGGGATCTTAACGGGCTAGGCCTAATGGCTTGCCACTGCGTGTGGGCAAGGCATGGGCTCGACACCACTTGGGTGATGCGTCGCCTTCAATGAGGTTCAAGTCATAGACATGCAGTGGCCCTCTAGCTGCCTGTGATGGACATGCGTGCGTTTGGAGGGGGTGATCCCCTTCTTGCCTCATCAGGACTGAGGAGATGAAACCCAGTAGTAGCACCCTTGGCTATGCACCCGGCAGGCTGATTCAGTCCCAAGACTCTTCAACCTATTCTGCAAAGTGTGCACAAGAGGGGCGGATGGAGAGGACTACCCAACAACCATGTTCCCATGCCAGCCCAATCCATTGCCATGAATTCTATCTGCCATGGCTTCTGGAGATCCAAGTCGTCAGTCCATACCCCTTGAATCTGAGCCCTGGGTAGGATCTCCCTTGTGATGATGTTGATATGCTTTTACATGTATGCTATGGGGGGCTACCCTTCGAGGTGGAGCCATTTATGTTTGATGTCATGTGCTCGTGTTTATTTACGCTTCCGCAGCTAGGACATTCCCGAGGGAAGACGGATAAATGACACGTCCATTCTTCCTCACCGATGCCCTGGTAGGGGATGGGTGCTAGGTGGACGGCCCCTGTCGACTTGGTTGCCGGGGGGGGGGTGAACTCCGGCTTCAGATACGATGGGAGCATCGTAGAAAGCAAGATTTCATTAATTAGAGAAATTTCGTTTTCTCGTTTGACAACGAAATAGGTCGCGATCACCACGGGCAAAGTAGAAAATGGTTGTAAGCAAGCAGAATGAAGCGTTTAAAATTAGTAAATCAGCTCAAAGATATTACAATCGCCAAAAATTGTTTGCACACTTATGGCCTCCAGGTTGGATGACATTAATTATGAGATTCGAAAAGCATCACTAATGCTCCCAAAGATCGCCATGGCGAAAGTTTGGACAAGGAAGCAGGCAAAATATAACAAATTCACTGCTTAGAACTAACTACTATCTATTTAAATAAAAGGCAAATCTTGTCGGAATAAACGCGGTCGCGATCTTTTAGACAAGTAAATTCAGCAAAACTGGTAGATAACGTAAATCAGGTATATTCAGAAAAGTATAAGTACAAAAAAAGTTTCATGTTTTGACATTCTCACTGAGTTTCTGGCACAGACTCTATATTTAAGCCAAGCTTTGCTGCTATTCTTCTTACTTATTCATTTCTTGCTGCAATGGTCTGTGATGTATCCATTTCTGTATATCCTGTGGTGTAAGGGATATCCACATCCATAGCGACAGCTATCTCTGGCACACGCTGTGAGATCTGCGAAGTATCCAGCAATTCATCCGCCAATGCTTCTGAGTATTCTGTAGATCGAACCAACTTCTGTCTCTTTGGTGAAAGATCGCCATCTAGTCTCCCACTTCCAGATGCGCCTCCAGACACTCCAATATATTCGAAATTATGAAGTGGTTTTTCGACAGAACCTGTTATTACTGGCAGGATCTTCTCAAAATTTTTGTTCAGAGCCTCCAGCTTCTTGAACTGTGGATCGAGCTCAGCAGTTGCTTTTTCAGTTTGTTCTAGCAGTGCCCTGGTTTCTTGTAACCTCTCTTCGAAGCTTTTCTGATCCAGAGCATCCAGTATTTGATCCATCTTGCTAAGATCTGTCTCCTGAGTGATTTTGATGTCTGGCATATCTGAACTGCTTGGCTTATTTGGCATTACATTTTCTTCTTCCTATTTATTTGCAGGTCGTGCCACTTCTCTAAAGTCTCAAAAAAAGATCGAAGGAAACGGCATACCTTATCGTCATATTCAAAGGAAACACTACGTTTTCCTTGCATCAGAGCAACTCTCGAAGCTGTGCCTGCTGAAAAAAAATCAAGGACACAACCGTCCATTTGAACCAACTCCTTTACCATTACATAAACATAGGAAGTCTTTGTCTGCCTCTTGTGGATGAAGTCACCATCCATTGCTGCCCAATAGAACTTGGGTTTACCTGTAAAATACTCCAAATATTTTTTTTCTTCGTTTTCATATCTACCTCCTCGTCACCAGTTATTGGATATTTCAGAAAGGGCGTGCTCTTGAGTGCACTGGTCACCTGAGTCAGCCTTAACTCAAGCTTCGGCTTCACAGGCAACACACGGGCCTCACTTCTGTTTATGGTGATATGGGTCACGTAATACTGAAATTCTTTGATATTGTTTTTGCTCAGCCAGCCTGTTCTTCATACGCCCCAAGGGAAACGTGAGAACTGCCTTGAATCTGACTTTGGCTGTACATGCAGTTCGGCAAATGGGCAGATCTAAGGAACATGACGATATGATAAACTTTGGCTTTCGTCATTCCTGCAATCCTGCTAAATAGATCTGTGTATTTCTTAACTTCCCACAACGTCGTAAAACTACGCATGTCAATAAAGATCACAGTGGCATTCTCACACACCGGTGCAGAAACAGGAATACCTGACTTGGTGACGTGGTGCATGGTGTTCCTCTTCTCTTTCAGTTCCCTTGCCTCTTCTGGCTTAATGATCGCGATAATGGCTTCCAAAAAAGCACTGGGTAGATTGCCTTGCACTGTCTTTATTGTAGTTGGCTTTAACATAATCAAAATCAGTGTCAGCTATATCCAGCAATCTTTGTTCAGAAAGTTCTGGAAAAGATATAGCTAACTCCTCAAAACTCCTGTATTGCTTTTCTAAAATGCAGTTGACGTAGGACAACACTTCACGATGCATCAGTGATAGTGTTCTGATGTCCAGCGCCCTCTGTCGGCAATCAAAGCGCCCTGTATAGCTTGACTGAACTTTCAAAAATACCTTGCCTTCGAGAATTTCATCCATAAGTTGGCTGACCTCGGCATTATTCATTCCTCGAAGGTACCTTAGGAATGTCTTGTTGAAAAACTCTTTTGATGGCTTATCTGGCAGTTCCCCCTGATCATCAGTCAGCTTACGTGCTGCCCACTTGTTAACAACAGCAAGAAGCTTACTTCATGATTCCTCCTGCATAAAGAGGAACTGCTTTTCATCCTTGCGTTCTTTAACCTTCAACGTTGTTGTAGCAACATCAACAAAATCCTGCAAACAACAGCTGGTCAGGATCGCGATGGCGATCTCCAATAGCTGAAAATAAAATTTTACCTTCCAAGCCGACAAGACTGCTGTGCCTGTTGGGCCTTGTGGAGGGCATCCATAGGCCTTATGTTGATTCCTTAATTGCTGGAGCTTTTCAATTAGTGTTTATTCGATAGGTTTCCATTTAAAACCCGGCTTCTTCGTTTTGCATAAGCTTTGACAAATTCAAGCCGTTGTTCGACATTTCCCATCATAGAGCATAGAATTTGTGCAGCAAAAATACTATGATTACCAGAAATAATAGAGAATTTTTTGTTCAAAAGCTCCTTAGGACGCGACCAAGTGATCAACTTCCTGCATTGAAAACCCATCAATTAACAGGCATTGTAAACAGCCGATCTAACAGAGGAAAAATGCAATGAACCTTACCTTGTCACTGGGTCAAATTGCACAACATCGGCAGGCATCAGAACCTCTGTTGGGCATCTCTTGATGCTCCTGATTAGTGTCTGCCGAAAGAGGATGCAAGAAAAAATAGGTGGCGTATAGATATTAGTTTAGATTGCGACGCGGAAATATTAGGGAGGAACAAAAACAAAAATGAAAAATTACAAACTCAATTACATATGTAGTGAAAAATTTAGAAATCCCCATTAAACCCCCTTTGGTGCACTTGCATATTCACACGGGGGATGACGTAGGGCTTCGAGAGCTGTGAAATGTTGTATTTTCTTTTTTTGAATGGGGCTTTGCTTTGTCGATTGATAGGTTTTACTAAGCCTTGCCGATTGTTAGATCATTTTGCACCAATAAATACAATAATTTGTGATTTTGTGCCTATCCAAATCATCCAGCGGTGTTTTTGCCTTCACCTCACCTAAGCCAAACAACTACGTGTATAAATAACCCAAATATATTACAGCCGACACAACTTATAGTGAGTTTTTGCTTAGTTATTTTAAACGGACGGGGCGATAGGATCATACGGTTGACCATGAGCCACGTGTCAAATGAATGAAGAGCCACTTTGCAAGGGATGCATGGGCAAAAATATGGACGGCGACGATTTGAATGAGACGGGCAACGAGACGGATCGTTCTTATCTAGAGCGAAGACGTTTCGAGAGAGAACGAAGGAAGAGAAAACCGTGGGCTGATCTCCGCTTTCCGAAATCGCCATTTTGAAGCTCCAAACAGGTTCAAACCGGCCAATTCGGGCGATCAATCCATTCCAAAAATGAGCGCAGAAGGAATAACTCGCAGATCCATAGCAGGAGGGGCGCCAGCAAGCGCAGCCCAGGAATTTACCGGCCGAGTCCGGTCGGCTGGAAGGCAGGGGGGGTTCAGATCGCTCATAATCGCAGTGGCAATACCGCTCATAGCCGGTTCTGCGGTGGGCATGCGGTATCGACCGGACGATTGGTACACCAGTCTCAAACAACCGGTATGGCTTCCTCCCACTTGGATATTTGGTACAGTTTGGACCTTTGTGTATTCTTCAATGGGCCTGGCCTCTTGGCTTGTTTGGGCCAAAGGGGGTTGGAAACAACAGGCTAGACCATTGGCCATTTATGTGGCCCAATTGGCCCTTCACCTTCTCTGGCCCTTCACCTTCTTTGGGCTCCATCAACCTGGCCTTGCCCTTGGGGTTATCATCCTTACTGGAATTGCTGCCTCTGCCTCCCTCGTCGCCTTCAAGCCTGTCAACCATGTTGCTGCTAATCTCATCAAGCCTTACCTTGTCTGGATCCTGTTTGCTGGTGCCCTCAACTTCAACGTCTGGAAACATCTTCACAACCCTGTTACTACTGTCGTCGATCTCCACTCTAATCTTCTCCATGTTGACTCCATTGCTAATGCCACTGCTCGTATTGCAGGTGTCTAAGGTTGTTTATAATGTGTACAATGTTCTATGCTTGTATTCATAGCCATTTTAATAAACTTTCTATCGAGGTGTAATAATTTCATTGTTCAACATGCTTTGTCTTTGTGTATTCTAGCATCTAAATCATCCATGGGTTATCCTTTTTTTTTCTTTTCTTTCTTTTCTCTTTTGAGAAAGTTCGTATGGATGTGGACATTGAATATAATTATAATTCATATGTATTTCTAAGGAAATAGTGTATGGATAGAATTTGTTTAAACTTTTTTTGCATTGTTTGTTTTAGTAGATATGTTTTTTTACCATAAGTTGGAGTCTTTTAAAGCCTATAGTTCCCTTATAGTATGGCCGTAGATGCCAAAATTGATGCTAATAAGTGCTATGGAGTAATAGGTAATGATGAAAATTAACACAAGTAATATGCCTATGCATGCTCGTCATAATATGGTAATTAGGGATGTTATAATATGACATTAAGTAACGTTATCGGTCTAGCAGAGGTTGATAACTAAAAATACATGACTGAGACTGTACGTCTAGGGCCAGATATTTGGCACGTAAGTCTGAGGTAGGGTCGCACGTAAGTCCGAGGTAGGGTTGAAGGTCGGGACGGGCCTTATGTGCCAAATATCCGACCGAGAACATACAACCAAAGCCAGATATTTTTTGTTATCAACGGAGGCCAAGATCGATAACGGCTTATATGGGTGGAATAGTATTGATAACTAGTTATCAGTACTCTATCAATATTGATAACTAGTTATATATCAGCCTGCACCAATATAGTGATAACAAAAAAATAAGGGTCCTCACTTTGCACACAAGAGTTCGATATGTTAAACAATGAGTGTGATAAATTAATTTCAATACTTCAATCAAATAGATAGGCAACTAACTTAATATCACAGATAAGCTATATAACCAGCTTAAATACTTAGGATTTCATTCTATTTTATTCTATTCATTCAAACAAATGACTATACTATTGATCAATGTTCAATGAATTGATCCCGTCCAAATAGTCATTTCCCTTCATACATATCCTTCCAAATGAATCAATAAATCATTCATCTTGGTTTTATTTATAGATCTAATTCTAATCGCTTGCAGACGGTTCTGGATTGATCCATTTCGGTCGCCTGTGCAATAGGCAGCTGATCGATCTTATTCGACCTTTCAATGCATATAAATATAACATGTTCGCTTTCTTGATAACGACCATTGGTCATATGGTTTATCTTAAACCATTAATTTTCACTTTTAATCATAGAGATATTTTTCACCTTAGCTTCATCACTATCATGCATCTTTAACCTGCTCAATATCCTCAAGTTATATCTAACATTAATATTTCTAACATTCCCCTTCATGTTAGATATACCATATCTGATAATTTGTCATGCTCAATCATCTGTGTCAAACCGTACCTTTCTGCATTTTGTCCCTTTTAATGTATTTCCTGTAGATTCATGTATACAGTTATGATGAACTTACACCAATATCTTCCTGCAGCTTTAAGAACCTCTGTACTGGAAGCACTTTAGTTAACAAGTCTGCAATTTGTTTGTGGTACTTATATACTCAACTGCAATTATTCCTTTTGCAACCATATCCCTTACAAAATGAACATGAAGTTCAATATGCTTTGTTCGTTCATGAAGCACTGGATTTCTAGTTATGGCCATACAACTCATACTATCAATATAGAGTGAAGTAGGTTTTTGCTGTGCTGAACCTAATTCTTCCAATAATCTTCTTACCCAGACCACTTCTCTAGATGCTAATGAAGCTGCATTGTACTATGCCTCTGTTGTCGACATTGCTATACAACCCTGCTTTTTGCTTCTCCATGATACTGTGCTACCACCAACTTGTAGAATATAACCTGAGGTTGATGCTCTTGTGTCCATGTCTCCTCCCCAATCTGCATCAGAGTATGCAGTGAGCTCAAGGTTATTATTTGCAAATGTTAGACCTTTATTGCTAGTTCCCTTTAAAAATCTGAGCACATGCTTGGCTGCATTCCAGGATTATTCCCAAATCTACTTAACAAATTGACACTGCATTTTCTTTTGCATCCTTATCAGATTCTCTTTTCATGCTTTCTTCATAGTGACCTGATTTAGTTGACTCCTCATCTTGATTGCTTGGAACCTGCACCGTGTGTTCATCATCTTTTATATAAGAATTTACTGGTGCATCCTTTAGCTCTGCATTATTGTGTTTAACACTTCTAAACAGGCCTTGTCTACTATCAATTTCCTTTCTGTTCCTGTAGAGTATGGTTTCATTGAACTTCACATCTCTACTAACAATAATTCTTCTTTTCTCTGGATCATAGATTCTATAGCCTTTTGGCATATCATCATACCCTACTAAAAAACCTTTTATGGCTCTATTGTCAAGTTTTTTCTTACTTCCTTAGGTACATGTGAGAAAGCCATACATCCAAAAGCCTTTAAATATTCATACCTTGTATTTGTCCTGCTCCACAAATTTTTAGCTATCTGTCCATTTATACTAGTGGAAGGTATTCTATTTTGGATATAAACGGCTGCTCTTACTGCTTCTTCCCACAAGAAATTAGGCAGGCCAGAATGCTTTAACATAGATCTCACATAGTCAAGAATGTACCTATTTTTTCGCTCAGCCACTCCATTTTGTTGGGGAGTGTGACTACATGTGATTTGTCTTTTGATCCCTTTGTCTCTGCAATATTTCTTAAATTCATCATTAACAAACTCATCTCCACGATCTGATCTTATGCATTTGACTACTCTTCCAGTCATTCTCTCTACTTCTACTTCAAAGATCCTGTAAGCTTTATAAGCTTGATTTTTTCAACTAAGAAAAAAACATTTAGTATGCCTAGAATGGTCATCAATGTAGGTAATAAAATACCTTTTTCCTTGCATACTTCTCACATTAATGGGTCCACACAGGTCAGAATGTATCAAATCTAGTAGGTCTTCAACTCGTTCATGTCTACTTTGAAAAGGTAGTCTTGTGCTTTTTACCATCATGCATCCATAACAAGTAAAATCATTACTTCCTGGTGCAGTAATCATTCCTTTCCTAATCATTTCCTTTAGACTTTCTACATTAGCATGTCCTAGTCTCTCATGCCAAAGCTTTAATGTTGGAATCTCCACTGAATTTATGCTTCCAGACAAGCAATGTTATGAAACCCAAATAGGTTGCCCACACGTTTTGCAAGAAACTTAATTTTATTGTTCTCAAATACTTTGCAACAGTATTTGTCAAATACAAGCTTGAATCCCATGTCAACTAGTTGACTAACAGAAATTAAGTTCCTTGTAATATTTGGAACTACCAGTACATTTTGCAGATTAACTACATTGCCTTCCAAGTCAAATAATTCAAGCATTCCAGATTCTTTAACTTCTTGCAGTTCTCCATCTCCCATTTGCACAAATGTTGATGTTCTTTTCTTCCTTTGCTTGCGGGCATCAGCAGTTCTGACTACTGATCTCTCAACTCCACTATCTATCACAAGCATATCACTAGTTTTGTTAGAAGTTTGATTGGAAACAGAGCAAGTAACAGTTGTGCTTAGAAAATTCAGACAGATCTTCTTGAAATATTGGGAAATCGAATGGGAATATCTGACATAGTATATGGATGACAGAAGCAAACTAGAATGAAGCTCAAGCATCAGTACTTGAGCAAGCTCTCGCCCAAACATATCAGTATTTGAGCATAAATCGAACATTAAGCATCAGCACCTGGTTTGGTTATGAGGTTCTTGGCATAGCAGTACCAAAGAACCGAGTGCTTAAATTAATCATTCTATCTGCATAGCTAACCTACAGTCTGTAGTCCCTATTCTTTCCATTCAAATTTCAATATCTCTAGACTAATCCAAAATCAATTTTCCAGGAAGAATCATTCTAAATCATCCCAAACATCATCAAGACCTTTCTGCTAGAAAGAAAGAGCAGTAAGAAGGGAAAGAAACCAACTGATAGAGAACCTGGGTAAAAAATTTAATTCAGGATCCTGAAACTTCATCACTTCCTAGTGCTTTCCCAATTTCTACTCCATCTTATAGGCATCTACGCCATTTCGATGTGTCTTAACAAGAAAGAAAGATAGAAAATTAGCATCTCCAGCACTAAAGAGTCTATCCTAAAGCCTGTTACTAAAGATTTGTCTGCCCATTCTAGCTTCGAAGCAAAGAACATAGAGCTTCTTCTGAAGCTAAAGAGCAAAAAGATGCCACGTTAGTGCCTTACCGGGAAAGAAACTAGAAAGAATCGCCTTGATTCTGCTTCAAGTTCTTGAATTTCAAACAAATGGATTCTACATCAGACGCCAGTTCCCTGCTAGCATCAGAAACTCTGATCTGATAGAAGCAAATGGGCCGAAGCAGTGCCGGACTGAGAGGATAGGGCAGTTCCCTTCCTCCCCTGCTACCCTAGCCATAGGTGCAGGTTCATGCGTCAAGAACCGCCATAGTATGGTATCCAATCAAAAGGACTGTATCTAGTGGCAGTAGGTACAAAAAGTGACAGATTTTGAAAAGTATGAAAAGACCTATTGCATAGAATTGATGGCTCAAGGCTTATGGCAATGGAAGCTTTACAGAGAGCCATATGAAATTGTGAACACAAGTGTTTTGGATAGAGCACATCTTGCATTGAAGTTCAAAATTGTATTAAATATGAAGATATGGGTACCAAAGGTAGAATGAATGCTATCGATTTGAGTATCAGATCGGGATTCCCGTGCAAGGCGAGCATCCATGTATTGCATGTGCTGCATGCATGCATCACATGCATTTCTGGAATGGTAATTCGTTTAGGAGATCGCTATTTGTTGCAGGATTCTTCATCGGCTCATCAATCTTTTCTCATCTCCCAGTAGTACCCTTCACCCTTGTTTCTTTTCTTTGGTATCATATAGGAGAGGGCTACTTCCTACATGGGTTAGCCTATCTTGGTTTTTCTTATCCTATTCTCTAAGCTCTTCTATCTTAGCTTTATTTGTCATGAGTGGGATAATACTTTGGCCTTACCCTTGGATCAAGTTCATATAAACCAGAAGTTTTTTGGTTGCCAGGATGTCGTACCTTGTGAGACAAAGCATGTCAAATCAGATCGGATTTTCGTGCAAAGCGAGCATCCACGCATTGCTGCATCCCATGCATGCATCACATGCATTTTTGGGGCGCTAATTAGTTTGGAAGATCCTTACTTATTGCAAGGTTCTTCATCAACTTTTCATCAGTATTTTCTCATCTCTCAGTAGTACCTTGATTCCCACCCTCTATTCATTTTTTGATATTCATTTATGTTGTTTTAAATTGTCACATGGCATGCACGACCAATCCCTCTATTTTGAAAAGGTTTTGTGGCATGGCATGCTTGGAGGTTTTGTTTTTTTATCATTGTGTTCTAGCGTCGGTGATGCAAGTATAGTGGTGGTGATGCACGACGTCGGCTTCTTCTTGTATGAGATTTTTTATGAAAGCGATTTTAGCAACTTTGCATTTTGTCCAAGCCCCTTGTTGAGGGCTTATTGCTAGACTTTTTCCTCGAAAACCAAAGGGTGTGGCATTTTAATTCCAGCAATAAGCTCTCAGTAGATGTGCTAGCCAACATTTGCAAAAAATTCATTTTTGGGGTCCAGGTTGATATATATAGCTGGATATTACCTGTGTTTTTCATTTTTTGTGGGTTGCTGCTTTCCATTGTGTTGGCAAATGCTTTTTATAAAAAGTTTGGTCGAAAAATAAAGTTTTAATTGAAAATAGTTTTTTGGGGCTGGCTGGGTTTTTAAAGCTAAGGGAAAAAGTCCTTTTAAATGAAGATGAGATTGGACAAGACTGATCAGAGGGTCAGAAACAGAATCCCATTTTTATTGAAAAGGCATGAACTGATAGAAGAGCAGATGAGCGACCTGCAGGGCAGGCCGACCAGGTTTTGGAGAGCAACGACCAGTGCAAGTTTTGGCAGCTAGACGCAAAAGCTTCAAAGTTTTGAAGGAAACGAGCAGGAAGAGCAAGCAAGTTTGGGTTTGAGCAAGTTTGAGCAAGCAGTTTTTGGTGCTCAGAAGAGCCAAGGAAGCATTAGTTCAAGCTCTAGATCTTCCCCAAGTTCTGGAAAAGTTGCCATAAAAATAAAATAAAATATATCCAAGTAAAGACTATGGCGCCAGTGTCCAGTGCCATTTGCCCAGCCTGTAACAGATGCCTGACCTGTAACAAAAGTAAGTGCGTTCCTTGCCTTTGTTTTTTATTCTGATAAACATGGCAAGTATATGAGATTCTGAACTTACAAATCATCAAAGTCTCATGGAAAACAGACAGAGACTGGAAATGCAAGAGAATGGATGGAAGATGCTAGAGATCAAGGCAAAGCTCTTCTCATGCAAATATAAGGTATAGATCTGGCGCATGCAATCCAAACTCCTATACTGACAAGATGCTTTAGCTGTTGGATGTCCTAAGCCTTATCAGCATGGCGGAGCTCCCTTTTCAGGTTTTCTGTGGCTTTTGAGGTTTGCTATTCATGCCATCCCATAGGGTTTTAGGACTCGAGTAAAAGCATGTTAGGGTGTCCCTTAAAAAGTATCATTTAGTGACAAAAAAAGTATCTAAAAAGGTAGCCATCATTGGGTACTGTGGAACTTATGTAATGTCTCAATAGATATTAATTTTTAGGGTTATCCAGTCTGTTTAGTCACTAATAGGTTTGTATTTCACATGACATCAAATCTCAATGTTTCATAGGCTTTTATTTTGAATTTTTAGATTGGTTTTCATGAAAACAGAAAAGAGAAATTACCAGTTTCTGGAGTATCTATTGTATATACTTTGGCAGGTTTAAAAAATGGACACCCCTAACATGCTTTTACCCACTCATAAGCAATTCTTGGCAGAGGTTTAGGTGAAACTGAGTGAGACCCTGACGAATTGCAGTGAAGGCACTACAAACATCACAGTGGATTGTAGAAACATGGAGCACCAAAACCGAGACAAAGAAGAAAGAAAGAAAGAATGGTTTTTATCGTCCACTGAGACCAATCGGCCTATGGGACCCTAAAGGAGTGCAACAAACTTATTACTGTCCGGGTTAAAAAAACCCCGCCCTGAAGGGTTTTCGAGGGAAAAATTGCAGCAGTAATAAGAATGCTGTCAAACTGTACAAGTATACATCATCATGAAATAAATGTATATATACATGTCAAGTGTGTGCTCGAAGACATAGCTGATCTCGCATGTCCATAACCTCCTGAAGGTATGATCCCAGCACCCGTACGGAAGCCATGCTCAATGTCACATGTAGCGGCTGGCCAGGCCTGACCAACTCAGCATAGCGCGTTCGGATTTGATCATATGATGGGTATGAGATTCATCCTCAATGACTCCCATTTGGCCACATTAACAGAGTCTGTCCTGGCATGGCTCACCAGTCCATCTGCTCGTCTCAATTCAAAGACGGTGTGCCCTTGCGGAATGGAGGCAATGAGTGTGTACCTTTTCATAGGCAAGTGGGTATGCAGGTAGCATTGCGGGCCTCATTCCAATGTGGGATTTATGTGGCATTGGTAGTGTGTTGTCTTGACCTGTTTAAGGGCAATGGCATCCCAAAGCTTGCTGAGGAAGCAAGCATCAAGATATTGCCTCAAGCTATGGCAATTTGCCTCTGTTTGCACATGTATGCACCTGTGCTCCTACACATTCCATCTAGCCAACCATTGAGCTCTCTTTTCCCTCCAACAGGCCTTGAGGCGCTGCGGCCCCATTGCACATGATATAAGCTACGTTAGGGAGACGAGCATTGTCTATATTGACCATCTTCTGAAAATAGAGAATGTGGCGATCAAGGGCCGCCCTCTGAAGAGGCAAGAATCCCGTCTCCTGCAGTAGAATTTGATATGGGACTGTGGACTTCACCCCTAGTGCTCGTACCAAGAAGGCTTTCTGCACCTGCTCCAAGTCATTCTAGGTAGCGAGGGATACTACTGGGCCCCATACTTCAACCCCCTATAAAAGGACAGGCTCCACTAAGACCTTGAACAGGTGTGACTGATGGGCCCAATCATACAACTCTGCTCTATGACTATTATTTTGCATCGCACATAGTGCCTTCCAGCCCGCCGTCACTCATAGCCATATGGATATGTCCCAATCATTGTGGAAGGAAATTCCACTCCCAAATATTTGTATATGGATGCCATTTCCACATTCTGTCCTCGGTAACTGAAGGAAGAGATACTCGGCTGACATGAGGATGATATGAGAACCACCTTAGTCTTGGCCAGGTTGACACACATATCAGCCGCTTGGCAGAATGTGTCCAGGGCATCGAGATGTCGTTGCATGTCTATTGGTGTGTAAGCTAGGAGGTCCACATCATCAACATATAAGGTGAGCTCCGTTGCCCCCATTATCAGCAAGCCAGCTCTCCAATTGATCAATGTAAAGCCCAAACAATGTTGGGGAGAGAGGGCATCCCTGATGAACCCCAATACTACTATCAAATGGTTGGCGTGTCGGCTGCAACCGACCCGAGCATCTTTTACACTGCAATCTACAAGAACCCCTAGCTATCGCAATCTTGCCCATAGTTTTTCCCGAGGCACAGTATCAAACGCCTTCGCAAAATCCACGAAGCAACAATATAGATCCTGACGGCAGTTCCTGCTGTCTTCAACTAGAGTTCGCAACGTGAAGATGTGGTCAATGGTTGAGTGCCGGGGTTTGAATCCTACCTGGGTGAGGGCTTGCACCTCTGCTGCCTCTGCCCAGCCCGTCAACTGCTGCTCGAGAATCCCAGCAAGCAGTTTTGCAAAGACTGAACTGACCATGATTGTCCAGTAATTGGCTGGGCAGTGCGGGTCACCTGCTTTATAGATGGGAATAACTCTGTTATTGGTCCACTGCAGTGGGAAGCCTTCCTGTAATGCCTTGTTGAACAATGCGGTCAGCACCGGTACTATGGACGGCCCTGCCCACTTAAGCAATTCTCCCTGCATACTATCCAGGTCTGGCGCTTTCCCATTGCAAGACGTTGTAAGCCTTGTTCCACGTCCGAATCCATGATTTCCAGCACTTTGCCTTCTTCCAAGGGTAATACTGCCTATGCACCCTAAGGGTCATATAGCTGTTGTAAGTATTGCCTCCACTGCTCGGAAGTAATGTTCCATGTGGGCTGTTCTGGCTTTCTGAGAACCCTTCGCCAGAAGGTCCTGGGGTGACATTCCAGAAGGTAAAACATTTCCCTTTGATGCACTGCAATGTACCTGACTTTCTTAGCTTTAAGAAAGACGCGGTACTGTCTGACTGCATGTGGGCGTAAAGCAGGTCTGTGACCTGGCGGAGCCAGCATTTGTGTTCCTTGCACTCTGCATCAAACCATTGATTATGTGGAAAAGTTGTATATTTAGAGGTCCATCGCGGGCGGCTTATCCTAAAGCACCTCTCTACCGCAGTCCTAAGCACGTCAGTCAGCCGGCCTGTCTGTTGCTCTAGTGTAGGATATTGCACAATTTCTGCCAGGTCATCTATAAGCATCTAGGCATAAGCCCTTGCATGTTCATAATCCAATCGCAGCTGAGGCATGTGAGGAGTTGTTGCACAGGGGATTCGCACAACCTGCCAAGCCAGTGATAAGTGATCTGAGTCGATCTCTTCATCCCTATTAGCTGTTCCCACCTTGAAGTGCTTGATGACGTGCATATCCCTCAGGCACCAGCACATAGTCCACCGCACTAGATCCTCCCCCCTGGTTTTCCTGTCTACAGGTGCTCTTGCGGGTGGACGGCCATTGTGCCAGTCCATTGTAGATTACTAGGTCAAAAATACCACAGAGGAAAAGCAATTGTCTACCATAGCGCGTGACCTGATTGTCATCTGATGTCCGTGGACAAGCTCCTTCTGCAGGACGCAGCTACAATACATCATCAGTCAAGGGATGGAATCTCATGGGTTGGCTGGCACAAAGAGAGGTCTGCTACTGCAGTTTTGCACATGCACCCACAGGTATCGGTTGTGCTTGTCTGTCTTGAACAAGGAGATTGACTGTGCCAAGGCCGTTCGGTAGTAGCAGGCACCACCCCCCCCCCCCCCCGGTTTTCCTGTGCAATCATTGAAGATTGAGTAGCGCTGGTATCCTGGCAAGACGGGTATCCTGTAACCTGCATGCTCCCATGTTTCCATGAGGAAGATGAGATCCATGTCTGCGGCAACTGAGTTGAGACTATCTCCCTTTCGCCATGGGAAGCCTGATAATTCCAGGAGACCATGCGGAGGCACAATTTCTATTTGTTGGCAGTTCAGTGGCGACAGCAGAACGGGGGGATGGCAGAAGTGGAAGCAGCCTGAGATGTGCGAGCAACAGAAGGTGAGGCAACTAGAGTAGGGCGTGCGACTGTAGCAGGCGAAGCAATGGCATGGTCAGGGGCTGCTGGAGGGTTCACAGGATTCGTAGCAGCATTTGGCGGCCTGAATATTTGCCTCTTGCCCTGAATCAGTCCTGCAGCTCCTCCCTGTCTGCGAATGCTTTTGTCTTTGGCCAACTCATGCCTGTGGTCTTCTTGTTGGGCCGGGGTCAGGTCTCGGTCAACATACAGGCCAGTTCCCTTCAGCTGCCTACCCTGGTGCAGTATGGCTGCTTTACTTGCGCATCTCGTACTATGAACATTACCAGGGGGCGGTCGGGGCGCTGGATACCATACCGTCTCATCCTAATAATGTGTATCAGTGTGGGGAATGTCATTCGAGCAAGAATCAACGTCTGGAGCTGGTTAATGAGGTCCTCCCCTGCCTCTTCTGTCAGGCCATGTACCACCACATTGTGGCTTCTCCGTCTCAGCTCCTGGAACTCTCTAATTGTTGGGTCAATCCTACCTGGCACAACAGGTGTTGTTTGCTGTCGGCGGGGCATAGGTTGTGGCCTATGTTGGGGTAGTGATGGCATGGAGCAACTTGGCGGTGCAGTAGTAGACGGCCCTGGCTGACGCCATGCAGACTCTTGGGCAGGTGGGACTGCCGTGGCAGGTATAGTGGTCTCTCCTTCCTGAAGCTGGGAGCTTAGCTCCTGCTGGAATTGTTGCTGCCTTGTCAATTCACGCATGCACTGCTGCAATTGCTCATGAGCCTCTGCATGGAGGCCCTTGTCTTGTTCAGCGATGGCTGCTCTCAGCTCTTGCACCTTATGATCTCGAGCTACAGAGCTATGCTCCAGTTTCTGCAAGCGAGAGTCCAGCATAGGGTTCATTGCTAATGAGGCCACTTCTTGTGTTTGGACCCTAGTTTGAAGGGCTCTCAATTGTGGCTGGCTCTCTCCAAAAGCGACCTGGACTTTTCGCATCACAGTAGCAGCCTTCTCAGCCTCTGCTTGAAGGCGGGATATGGTTGCCATTGTCTCCTGCTCAACACGTTGCTTGTCCTGTATTATGGTCTCAATGGCGGTGGACAAGAAATCCATGCGGGCCTGCACGTCAGCAAGACTCTTCTCGTCCTTCTGCCTTCCAGAGTCCACTTAGCGAATGCCATCTTAGGTGCTATAGCGGGTCTCCATGCTTGAAACACGCTGTTTTTCATTAGCCAGCTGCCTCTTGAGCAATTTGGGTGTGGAGGCCTGCATCTCCTCTGCCAAGCAAGCAATTCGAGCTCTGTTGCCCTCTCCCATTGCTTGAACCTATTTCCAGTGCTCCTCAACTGCCTGGTTTGGTGGTGGTGAAGCACGGATACGGCTTGCCGCTAGGCTAGAGTATCTGTCATATGCCTGCCGAGCTATGCTTGTTGCGCGAGACTTTGCCCCCGTTTCTCTTTTCAGTGTGCACCTGTCAATTTTGCCAGTGTCATCTGGTCTGCGATTGGAGATATCATCTATGTACTCTCCCAGTAGAAGTTTTGCCGCCATGTCTGTGCTAGATAGAGGGGACTGCACATCAGCACCATCCACATGCATATCAGTGGGGTTGGATGAAGGGACGCAGGGCTCCTCCGGCTCTTCTAGCACTGGAGTTGCCATGAATAGGGTATCATCCTACAGACGCTTGTTTGAAAGCCTCCAATCACTTTGGTCACGCACAACCTCTGTCCCTTTACAGATGCCTGTCTGAAAGCTTCCACGTGTCAGAAGCAGGCACAGGCTTTGTCACCTTACAGACACCCGTCCGAAGTGTCCAAATGCAGAATTCAAGTGCAGCCTCTAGTAAATTTCGGCTGAAGCAGACTTCCAGATCTCCAGTTATAATTGAAAACGTGTGACCGGCTTTCAGAGCACCTAGGGTTTGTTGAAACTCGATGGAAAACAATCAGGTATCAAATACAGAGTTGGGAGTAAAACAAAGTGGATGATTTAGAGGTGACCAAGTGGTCCATGAAAAAACAAGAGCCGGATCCTTCAGAGCACTTTGAAGGATATGAAAGTGTATAATTTTTAAATATCCAATGTCAATTGTTGGCCACAACATTTCTTAAGGACTTGCCATGTTACTATTAGCTTGATTGGATAAGTACGTCTCAAATTAAGCATGAAGCATGCTTCCTTTTTGCTTAAGCTCCAGCTAAAACTAGGTAAGGTTTTGTGTTGGGTCAGGCTTCCTTCTTGCTTAAGCTCCAGCTAAAAGTTAAGGCAAGATTTTGTGTTGGGTCAGGCAATGATTTTTGTGATTTTTTGTTGTGTTGGAGCCGTCTTATTTCTGCTAAGATCTATAGCTCCAATTGGAGGCAATATTCTGTCCTTGGTTTGCTTGATACAGCTAAAACAGAGATCCGACGGATAACGGATTATCTAATCAAGGCTCCAAGTCTACAAAGAACTTTTGCCATGTCTACAAGGAGCATTTAAGCTTGTTCAAGTTTGGAAGAGCTATAAAAACAACATGTGTGGGCATTTTTTGATCGGAGGCAACCCTCTCACGACAGGGGCTTCTGCCATAAAGTATGCCATCAAAGGCTTCTACCATAGCCATAGTATCGAAAAAAGGTAATTTCAAAATTTATTAGTATTGTGAATGCCTTTTTGATGTTTAGCACACCAGCCCTATCGGGCTTATAGCCTTTCTTGCAATTCTAGTCTATCCACATAGCACCTCCACCTCATCAAAATTTGAAGTGGCATTAATCTACATCATTAAATCCCTAGTTTTATAAATTAGTGGTCAGCCGACGGAGATGGGAGGAGGCGCAACCCGCGATAAATGGGATCTTCGTCTTCAGCACATTCTAAAGATATAAAAAAGGCTATAGCGTTCTGATGTCTTTGTGCATTATCTCATTTGTGGCTCTTTCAAGCTTTAAAGCCTTGAAGTTTTATTTTGTACCGGTCAACAACATTGATTTTCGGCTACATGATCTTAAGCTTTTCCGTCTTCACAAAAATACTTCTCCTTCTCCTTGTTGGTATTTGATCAAATGTTTGCCTGAAGTATTTCGGCAAAAACCGTCCATGGCTAAATTTCCTTGCACTGCTTTTGCATGTTGTCGGCTCTGATTAAGGCCCATCAAGCTTGCTTCTTGCTCTTCGCAAAAGCTTGCTATGTGTTCCACAAAGCTACAGCTCCTTAATTCGATTGGTTTTGTATTGCATTTTCAAGAGGGATTTGAATGTTTTAAGCATGGAGTGGCTTCATTGCAAGAGTGAGTTTCTTGCAATTGTTTATTGCTTTGGCGTTGCCTGCTATCGATTCTCATTGTATGACACATAGCATTTCTGATAGAAGCTTAATATCGAAAATCCTTTTTTTTTGTTAATGGAGCAGTGTTCGATTTGTGCTCAATGACCAGGGATGGAATGAATTATGATGCAGATGTAGTCATATTGATGTGCCAAACTTATGTCATTTCTTGCTATTTCATCGTTGAATTGGAATATATTAAACTTGTCAAAAAAAGTAACCTCGGACATCATATTCTTCTGGATCTCGAGCTTTGGTAAATTGTAGCTGGCTGAATTCCAATTTTTTTTTTAGGACCGGTATGCAAGCATTTTGGTAAAAGCTTCTATGATATTGCAAGAATTGTTACTAGCAGACACCAATTTCGAGGGCATTGTGAAGGACCTAGAATTATTATGGGATTTATATATCTTGTGAAATGGATCTAAATCTGATGTTATTTATTAACATGTATGTCAAATGTGATACCACAAACTATAATCATTGCAGCATCTGTACAACCCATTTGCACCTATATAGTTTGCTTCTACTTACAGGTTTTTTCTTTTCTATAAGATCTATGAACTTCATCATGAAAGCCACATAGAATATCTGGATGTACAGACTAGTAGTAAAGGCTCACAGCAAAGATGCAAGGTAACATAATATTTCAGTTCATATTTAAGTGCCATATTTTGAATGAGAGCTAGTTCTTTTACAAAGCGGCCAAATTAAATAGAGATGAGTAGCAACTAACATGACATAACATATCAGTTTGGGTAAAGGTGTCGTATTTTGGATAAGAAACTAGCCTCTCAGAGATCAGCTATATTTGAAACACTCACTTGGATTCTAAAGATTAACATAAGATTAACATATCTGCAATTCTAATACCCTCAAGGTGACATGCTTCAAATCATATCTTTGCTTGAAATGACCATTGTCCAAGATTTCAAATATAATCACTTGATGGGATTTCCTTGCTTCCAGTTGTGTAAAACCACTTAACGGTATTCGAAAGTGTGGGCAAAAGGGCAGAAGATATAGTTTAGAGTAATGATTTCAAATATGGAACCTTGAGAAATTAATGTTTTGTTCAATGGTACATATATCTTTACATTTGTTCAAGTAGTTAGAAGCAAAAAATGAAATTGCAAAAGATATTATCAATGCAGACAATGGCATTGGATAATTCACTGGCTAATATGTACGAAAAATGTGGGCACCCATCGATGCCGAGAAAACAGTTTACAATATGCAGGGGCACAAGATAAATTTCTTGGAATACCAAGAGAGCAGCATGTGAGCAAAGTTGCGATCCATTTGCAGCATCAAAATGCTTCCAATTCAAAATCTTTGGATTACATCTTTCAATGTTCTATGACCTTCCGTTGTCTTTACACTGGTTTCTGATTTTGTGCACTATAACAGTGGACGGAAAGATGGAAAACAAACTTTAATACACTGACCATTAGAAGAGCAGCTCCAACATTATTTTGACTAGTTGGACCTTTTGCATCTTATTTCTGCAGATGTGATAAGCTGGCATCTTAAATTAAAAGCTTATGCTTTTGCAAGTTATGCTGTTATGCCCACATTTTTCTCTTCTCAAGCCTATTTGAATGTTTGAAGCAACAGGAACAAAGTGAATCGTATACATGGTAACTCTCTTGAAGAATAGTGAAATTTGCATATCTTTTGTCATGCATTTGTTATCCAGTATAGCTTAGCTGCAAGGTACATACGCCAAATATCTAATATGAACTTAATCTGTAGCGCTCTTCCAACATTTTCTTCTTTATGTTTCTTTGGTAATATATTGCTCGATTTTTAAAGGTCCATATGTTACAATGTTTACAGAATTGCTCCTTATGTTGACATTGTAACAAACCAATCCAATAATTTTTAAGCACCACAATAACTTCGGTTAATAATTCAGGTTTTGGGGCAGGTAATATCCAAGAAATAATCCCTTCTCAAGGGGGGATTTAAAGATCAAGCGTTCAGATGTCTTAAAAGGCAAAAAGGCCTTTCTAGAAATAGACAAAGGAAAAAGGTTAGGGTTTACCTTTTCTATTGGCATATAAAAGCTCGAGTTCTGTCTGTTCAGAAAGAGATCAGATTTTTCATGAGAATGGGTGCCGTAGAAGTGATGCAGAAAGAAGATGCTCTGTCAGCCAAGCCCAAAAGTGCAAAGGATAGTCGTGTATATATTCCCCCTTTTAAGCTCGCCAGAATGATGCAGGATGTGAAGGATAAAAGCAGTCTCGAGTATCAGCGCTTGACATGGGATGCTTTGAAGAGAAGTATTAACGGACTTGTCAATAAGGTGAATGCCACCAACATTAAAAATATCATCCCTGAGTTGTTTGCGGAAAATTTAATTCGAGGCAGAGGATTGTTTGTTAAATTCTGTATGAAGTGTCAAATGGCATCTCCTGCATTTACTAACGTTTTTGCTGCTCTAGGATCGGTGGTAAACACCAAGTTTCCTGAGATTGGAGAACTTTTGTTGAAGAGGATAGTTTTGCAGCTAGGAAGGGCTTATAAGAGAAACGACAAGATGGTTTTACTTGCAACATCTAAGTTTCTGGCACATTTGGTGAATCAGCAGGTTGCCCATGAGATTCTTGCTCTAGAGTTGCTTATTCGTCTGCTTGATGCCCCAACTGCTGACAGTGTTGAAGTTGCTGTAGAATTTGTGAAACAATGTGGTGCACACCTTCAGGAAATCTCGCCTCGGGGATTAAATGTCATATTTGAGCGCTTTAGAGGTATTTTGCATGAAGGTGAAATTGATAAACGTGTCCAATATATGATTGAAGGGCTTTTTGCCATTCGAAAAGCTGCATTTCAGGGTCACCCAGCAGTGATTCCTGAACTTGACCTTGTAGATGGAGAGGATCAAATTACCCATGAGCTACACCTTGATGAGGATCTACATCAAGAGCAAGGCTTGGATGTGTTTAAGCCAGACCCCAATTATTTGGAGAATGAAAACAAATATGAACAGATAAAGAAGGAAATGTTAGAAGAATCAGAAAATGATAGTGCGGAGGGGCAGGAAAGTTTGGAAAGTTCAGATGATTCTGAAGATGAAAAGGAGGAAGAAGAAATGAACAAACTAAATATACAGGATGAAACACAGACTAATCTGGTCTCTCTTAGGCGTACTATATATCTTATCATCATGAGTAGCCTAGACTTTGAGGAAGCTGGCCATAAGCTACTGCAAATAAAATTAAAACCTGGGCAAGAGATGGAGCTCTGTATCATGTTACTGGAATGTTGCAGCCAGGAA
The DNA here is from genome assembly GCA_021234155.1 of Isoetes taiwanensis. NCBI lineage: Eukaryota > Viridiplantae > Streptophyta > Lycopodiopsida > Isoetales > Isoetaceae > Isoetes > Isoetes taiwanensis. The sequence continues at coordinate 6,448,301 of JAJEKV010000074.1, read as the reverse complement.
AGAACTTATCTTCATTTCTACAGTCTTTTAGCGCAGAGATTCTGCATGATAAATCGTGTCTATCAGGAAAATTTTGATTCATGCTTTTTAAAACAGTATTCTATGATACACAGGCTCGAAACAACCAAACTGCGCAATGTGGCAAAGTTCTTTGCCCATTTACTGGGATCTGATGCATTATCCTGGCGTTCGCTTGAATATATCCGATTAACAGAAGGGGATACAACCTCATCTTCTCGTATTTTCATTAAAATTCTATTCCAGGAGCTCTCTGAACGTCTTGGCCTGTGGAAGCTTAATGAGCGATTGAGTGATCCTCTTATGCAGGATTCCTTTGAGGGAATCTTTCCAAAAGACCATCCAAAGAACACCAGATTTGCTGTTAATTTCTTCACCTCAATAGGTCTTGGTGGGCTGACAGAGAATTTGCGGGAGTACCTAAAGAACATGCCGCGGTTGATTAGGCAACAAACAAATGGGTCTGAAGTATCATCAGATAGTGATAGTGAAAGTGGAAGTGAAAGTGCATCAGATTCTGAAAGCGAAAGTGCATCAAATTCTGCATCATCAAGCAAAAATGAGAGCTCAGTTCCTAGAAGAAAAAGGAAACCTAAAAGTCATTTTAATTCAGTTTCAAATTCTACAAAGAGGCACAAAATTAATCTACCCCTTTAGTAAGAACTATCTGTTAACACCTCATGTTGTACACTAATGTTTCCATTGGCATTGAGTATATCCTTTGGCAAAAGAAACATAAACAAAGAGAAGCAAGGTTTGTGATTCCAAAAGGACGAAACATTTGAAGAAGTTTGAGCAAATTTCAGCTGAAGAAACGTTTGACAATCTTATGGTTGTATGTACAGAAGAAAACAATTGTCTTTGTCTTCGCATCTTTGTACATTTTGTCCCATTCTGAACAAAAGTAATAGATCACAAAAGTAAGAAATGGACATGAACAAACATGAGAAGAGGTCAAGCCTTTCGAATTCAGAATGATAAACATAACAACACTGAAGCTTATGAAACATCCAAGATTTAAGTTTAGCAGATATTTACATGAACTTTACAAGTTAAAATTTCCTTCAATAACATTTTTTTTTGGAGCCTCTTTATGCTCAGAATTTACATGAGCTCGCCTGTAAAGAAGCTAGAAACGAATTTAGTGACCATGTTTGTGCTGCAATTTGTACTACTTTTGTTGTTCTAGATAGCGCATTCTGTCGACAGTAGACATGTCTGTAGTATGTAAGTGCTTCCACTATTCAAAATCATTTGGGATTCAATTCTTCTACATATCTACAATCTAATTTATCACAATGAAAACAAGACCTTTCTCAAGACGAATGTTGTTTCGTATGGCCTTTTTGGTCTTATCAATCAATATTGTTAATTTGGGATTTTCAGGTTTGAAAAAAAACTTTTTTGGATTTTTGTTTAGCCCGATTTCCTAAGGTTTTAAGGAATTTAGACGCCGGAAAAAAAACTCCGATATTCCAAAAATCGAAAAAATTCAATTTGCTATGATTTGTGTTTTTGGGATTGCATTCCTGTTTTGGCTTGCCTCCACGTTAGATTAGGGTTCGCCCGTGGAAAATGAGTTTCTGGCCTTCTGCATTTTGGGGTATTGGACCTCTGATATATCACAGCGACAGCTCTTGCTAGCTTAATTGACCTTACTTCTTCTTCTGGCACTCAAGATGCTCTGCAAATTGTAAAAGATTGAGAATTTGCTAGAAATTTCAGGGTCTGCCATATTTCTTGGAGCAGTAGTATGATTACTTCTAGCATCCTCAACCAGGTAAGGAAATGGTTTTGTTTTCTGCAGATTTTTAGTCTTTTCATGCTAATGATTCTAGGGGCAAAACGGCATGTTGGTCTTTGCCATATATAAATAATTGAAGAATTATCAGCTATTTTTGTAAGTGCTTTGCAGCTCCTAATTTTTTTTTCTTTGGATGTAGTTTGTGCACATCTAACAACCTCTCTGATTGATGTGCAGGTCCTATTCTACTTCATCCCCTCTTTTAATTTTATTTAACCAGGAAAAAGGGGCTTCATGCTTTGAGGATAATAATCTGTCACAATTATAGGTATCAGAAATGTGATTTAACAGATAGTTTGTTTCCTTTATTGTTGAAGGTTAAGAAAAGTAATATCCATTTATGCATGTTCATGAGTCAAATTTGACTCCTTCAAGAATCTGCAGCACGTTGCCAAGTTGCATTGGCTAGAGGTTGTATCATGTTAGGCGATTCTATTTATTGCTAGATGCCATAGTAACATAGGATGTTCATAATCAATGTTAACAATTAACTTTATGTAGGAATTCCTATCAATGGACTCCCCTCAATTTTTGGTTGGATGGCTATAAAGAACCATGAAGTTGGTATGCAAATGGTTGATAGAAGACACTATTTGCCTCCTGGGTTCAATAATGATTGTTGTGCCTCCCATTACGCTTTCAGTCCTCTATAAAGGTATGATTCTTTGCTCTTGAGTGTCAAAATGTTATTTTTGATTGATTATAGAAGAAGTGTGCATCCTATTGCATCCTTCACTTCACCATAGCATTTTTTTCTAACAACAATTTTCTGTGCATAAGGGTATTTCAATGCATCTCATCTCTTATGCAGTTCTATTAGTTCTATTGTTCAAGCTTACATCATGAGGTCAGTATTACTTCTGTAAATTGTCTTACATCCAAGAATTTGTAGAAATATAACTTCAATTTATGTTTTCTATTCCTTTCTATTTGCAATGTACAATAAATGACCCATATATTTTCTATTTTGCAATGTACAATAAATGACCCATAATATTTTCCTCATTCTCTGATCTTATTCTTTATAGGACACAAAAAATTTTCCTTTCAACAACAGTGCACAATCATGGCACTTGAGAATGTCATATATTGCTTAAACATGCCATTTTAAAGTTCATAGCTTGCATGCATTATGACCCTTATATTTTTCCCTTCAGTTACACACCCAATCTGCAGTTCTCTTCTCTTATGATTCTATTCATTTATCTTCATAGAGAATAGTAAGTTTAAAAGATGCCATTTATCTTCTACTTATGTTTGGACTCAGTTGCATTTCTTTACGGATGTGATTCATCCAAGTATTTGAGCGAAGATTTATTTTCTATATATTTTGCTATCCGTGAGAGGAAGGTTAGCACTGGAGGATCGGAACAAGTAAGACAATGTTGTTTTAGGGTCAGATTATATGCTACACTGATTATCTCTACATGTGAGTACAATTTGACATCTCTGTTCTAGAAATATTGCTTAGTGTGTTTGAGCAAATTTTCTAGAGGCTCTTGATGCAGGACACATTCCCATCATCTTCTGCTGATGATCTTCCTCTTCCTCCTCTTCCTCCCCTTCCTCATTCCAAATTAATCAAAATTACAAATTACTGTAGGAGATATTGACAATAGCAAGTTCATTTGTATGATGGCAGCCAGTTCAACAAAAACAACATTGCGTATTAAACGGGATCAAATCATCGAAACGAGAGCAAAAAGAATATTCCTTAAAGATATCCTTTTTTTTACAAAAAAGGGGGTAAAATATGGTAAAAAAAAGTTGCATGAAATTCTCTCCCCAAAAAAAAAAAAAAAAAAGACTAGTTTTTTTGTGCAACGAAAGAATTGACTTTTTAAAAGTGACACTTTTCTTAGCAAATAGAATGTTCTTGAAGTATGTTTTTAGAGAGAAACTCTAATTTCAGAGGATAAAATATTTAACAAAAATTGAAGTAAAGTCTGTAACTGAAACTGTAGTATTCTCAAAATTTGAAAATAAAATCTTCATATTCACATGCAAAATTTACAGTCTTTTTCTAAGACTCAATTATGTGCAAAAGTGTGAGGAGTGATGAAGGAGGGATCCAGGACGTCATCATGTTCATTTATGCCATCCTCATCACCTTCACTTTTTTCACTGTCACTCGAGGAAGTGCTTGAGTTGTCTTCCTCATCACTATCAACAGATGGTGAAGCATTGCCACCACCACTCCCTTCTTCATCATTTTCCTTGTAATTACAAGCCTTTTTAAGCAAATTGATAGTTCTCTGGCGCAGACGATTGTCAGATTTCAATTTGAAATCATAGCATAATATAGTCACATCACTTAAGTTCAGCGTATCCCTACAACCCACTTTCGTAGACTTCCTCCCTTTTCCTTGACTTCTCATTTCTAACTCATACCTACCTTGAAAAGCATTTTCTGAACGTGTCGCCAGCCAGTGAATCTTGAGTTTAGTTACTAAGCCTTCCTCCTTGACTGTATCAAGAACTTTTGCTATCCAAAAAGGTTGACCTTTGTCATCTTCCTCAGTTGGAAGAGCAATCAGCATACCTTTGGCAATTTCTGTGATATTGCCTTGAGGCTCATTCCTACGTCTTGGTTCGAGGTACATGACTTGGTCCTCGTCTTCCTCTGCTGCAGGTGCTAATGTAGCATTGCTTGGACCTGCCTGGTTCTGGGGTTGATGGAAGGTATCAGGCCATTGAAACGGTTCTTGCAACTGTCTTAGAGCTAGATTTTCCAAGACATCTTTCTAGTTAAGAAAGAAATTTCTCCACCACATCTGATCTTCTTCTGAGAAGTACCTGAAGCCCGAGGAAATGCCATTTTCAATGGCTTTTAAGGATGTCAATGGGGTACTTTTCTTCTGCTTGGACTCCTTAGGATTTTTTAGAGGAAGTTGCTCAGCACCTTCTATGAAGCAATGGTCTGGAACAAATTTAAGGAAGTGCAATCCCTCTGGTGGACTCCAATCCTTAGTTGTGATGTACTTCTTCCCCTGTAAGAAGCTTTGTCCATCCTTCAAGTAGAACTTGATGTGATGTTGAAAGGTAAGATCATTCAACTTGTTCACAGCTAGTTCTCTACTGAACGTTGAGGAAAAACAAACTCTCTAAAGTCAGCAGTCTCTTTAAGAAGCTCGACCACTGGAATAGGAGTGTAAGAATCTTCAATGATTCGAACTAAAGTAGGAAGACAAAAAGCTTTCTTCCTTCTAAGGCGCACAGAAAATCTGCTGAACATCTGGTCAATCTGATCATGGGTGTGCCCTACAAGTAAAAATTCGAGCTTTACTTTTTTGAAGATCCTTAGCTCCACTAGCATATCGCAATAAGCAAAGAGTGTTTGATTCTTGTTCTCTCTTGTAGTGTTGTCAAGTTGCAGGTAGAGCACTGGTGATAGTTGCTCTTGCTCGCACATGACCTTGTTAAGAATTGTAATTGTCAGGTTTGGGTCACCATGCAAGTTTGGATACGTCAAAAATACTTTGCACTTTAGACTTCCTTTGAAGACCATGGCTCCTACAAGGTGGACTTTAACAAAACATTCCTGTGGCACATCTTTTGGAATATTTAGGAAATGGAATAGAGTTGTCTTTTTTTTTATCCATTCCATCAATTACAATAGACATATATTGCAATGGACGTTCGAGAGCTTTTTTTCTGTGCTTGGCGAGCTTTCTTCTCTCTGCTGCTTGTTGTTCACGATGTCTGGCAAGATTCTGTTGCACAATATCTGTAAAAGAAATCAGGTTAAAATATTTTCTTTAAAACAAGTGAGAGATTAGAGGACTTGAGCTTACTTCTTTCGACCTCTGTCTTTGCAGTTTCTCGTTGACTTTTTAATTCTGCACATCTTAAACAAACAGACATTCTATGTCTCCTTGGAATTCTCACAAGGCCAAATTCACTTTTCCACAGTCTAGTGAAGTGTGAGTAAGAGATGTGCTGAAACTAAATGCAAGTCTCTTTGTATTCTTTGAAGACATCTTTTTTTGTAATATTGTCTGTTAAATGATACATGTTGCTATTAGGCAACTTCTCACATGTCTCTCTAAAATATTTCTCCATCCATGTCACAGCAGCTAGGGCATGCATGGTTACAACTCTTCTTGGACCACAGTGATCATCAATTCCTGGGTTTTTGTCCAGTCTTTTGTGTATTCGAGACATTTTTGTGGACCCTAAACGGTGGACAACCATAAAGCATTTTTGGCAGACTTGTTCACGGTTAATATAGTGCAAGAAGGTGTTGCGGTCTGGTCTTACATGATAAGCTAAGTGAAGGGAAAAATATAGATCAATTGCTTATTCAACAATTCACAATGTTTTAAAACAACTTCTTCAACCTAAATAAGTCTAGTGTAACTTCATAATAATCTTAAAACCATTGAAACAATCATAGGGACTACTATTCATTTGGATATGAATAGTACACTGTAGCAATCATATCCTTATCATATAAAATGGTCCCTAAGAGCCCAAGCATAGGGTTTCAGCATATGAATTTTCTTATCTCCACCAGTACAAATCGATCAAGCATACATCTTAGTTTTATTAGCAGAGATCCGGCCGCATAGGCGGGCCGATCTCTGGTTGTTCCGAACCGAATGGCCGACATTTGATTTAAAAATGATTTGCCTCCAAACTATTCGACCATTTATTTATATGCTTAAATTGGCACTTCTCCATATTAAGTACTCCAATGAACCAATAGCCAAGCAATGTTCAATAACCTAGGTCAAATGCAAATTTGCCACAATATCTCCTAGTCTTGTATATCCCCTATTTTTTTATTTTTTTTTTAAACAAACCAAAAGGTTTTTTTTTTTTTTTTTTGAAGGAAAGATAAATTTTGTATTCAGATAGGAAGAATTACATCAAAAAGCTCCCTTAAGGATCAGATAACCTTGAAGTACAAAGGATCCCTTATGGATCGAATGAAATATTTGAAGCTTTAATACTCATATATTTTCTCAACCTCTTCTTCCAACTAATTAGTACTACAGGATCAGAATCAACATCTTCCTAGCTAGTAGAATACTACAGGAGACAAATACAAATTTTCCTAAAGCTACAAATAAATCCTGAATGCTCTGTAGTCCACCTCTTGCAAGAGTAGAGATGAAGAGAAAAAGACATGAAGAAATATCATGAACAATCTGCCACATTGCTCAAAGAAGCTGCCATGGCTCCAGAAACTAATCCATCCTACAGATAAATCAACATTGTATGCACCAGGAAAGATGCTACATTGTCAGGAGAAGTGCAGTCGGCATGAAATGGCTAGCCGCCACCAAAAGTTTGGCAATCTCAAGCATGAACTTGAATAAGCAGCATACCATCCAAGCATATCAGTACTTGAAGATATGTGGTTCCTGGCATAACAGTACCAGTGGCGATCAAGCATCAATACTTGAAAAACTACTCAAGCATAGCAGTACCTGAGCAAAACCAAGCGCTTTAATAAATCAAGCCATCTTGCAACTGCCATACTACCTGTAGAAGCCTCATCCCGCATAAAAATTCCCTAGCTCGGCATTCTGACCCAGATCATATTTTATCAATAAATCTGAAGAATCGGGTTAATCTGTTCTTCTTCTTTTTCAAGAGTCAACTCTAAACCTTTCTGCTAGTAGGAAAGAGCAAGACGAAGGGAAAGGCTTCTGGCATTACAGACCTGGAGTAAGAAATAAAGCTGCCAATTAACTAGAAATTTGAAGCATCTTCTCTCATAGCCCTGCATCTTAATTACTCAACCTTATAGGCAATCTGTGCCATTTCGGTGTGCATCCACAAAGAAAAGAGAGGAAGCAACGGCCAGCCCAGCCCCAAATAATTTATGCCTTATAAGAAAGGATAAGGAAGAAAAGAATGGGCTGCTGGCCAAACTAATCCCTGTTTGATCTATGGAAAATCACAATGCTTACCCAGAAGCATCAGAGTAAAGATCCACGTTAGTGGATTGTCTGAGAAGGCTGGAGAGGCCGCCATGAAGAAGCTCCAAGAAATCAGAGTAGATGGAGGCAGAATATAAAAAACCAAATTGCCAAAACCCTTGTGCTAGCCATCAGATCATGAATCGGAAGAAATTTACAACCACTGCAGTGCCGAAAGCAAGGAATAGGGGCGGCCCCTTTCCCTCCCGCCGCCCTAGCCGTGAAGGCGCCAAGAAACCATTCTTCTCATCCTTCTTCCCTCCCCTAGTCTTGTATATCAGATAAACAAGTACTAGTATCTTCCATTGTGAACTAACATATAACATGATCATATCAACAATTCCCCCTTCATGTTATATCTGTATGCTGTATTAGTTTTCTGAGTTCTGTAAATCTCTTTTCTGCCAGATCTGCAAGCTGCACTGAAGTGTTTACACATGTCAATTTTGCTAATCCCTTGCCAACTGTTTCTCTAATAAAATGTAGTTCTAGCTCAATGTGCTTTGATCTTTCATGCAACACAGGGTCCTTGGACATTGCTATGCAGCTTGTGCTATCACAGTATATTTCAGTGGCTTGTGGTTGAGAGAAACCAAGTTCTATAAGTAATCTTCTTTCCCAAATTACTTCTTTTACACAAAGAGTGGTAGCTGCATATTCTGCCTCAGCACTTGACAATGCTATTGAGCTTTGTTTCTTACATTTCCATGCTATTGGTCCACCTCCTAAGAACATTAGATAGCCTGAGGTAGATTTTCTAGTGTCTAAATCACCTCCCCAATCTGCATCACAATATGATTTAGAATCAAATCTTGTGTGCAAAAAGTTATCCCAACATCCATTGTTCCTTTAAGATAACAATCAATACATAATTACCATTAACATTATTAACACAAACCATTGCATTCAATGCATTTAAATTAAAATCCCCCTTAAACCCCCTTTGGTTTGGGTGCATATTCACATGGGGGGTGACGTAGGGCAGCGAGAGCCCTCATAATTGTATTTTGCACGTACGAAATCAACACCATATAGTATTCCGCTTGAAATCTTATAGTATTTCGCGAATCTTATTATACAGTATAGCAAATTTTGTACTTGCATACCCCACAAATGAGGAACTTTACGTACGGTGTAGATTAAGGAATAAGGGGCGAATATGCCAATCCGACAGCTCTCGATGCCCGGAGTCACCCCCCGTGTGAATATGCACCCAAACCAAAGGGGGTTTAAGGGGGATTTTAATTTAAATGCATTGAATGCAATGGTTTGTGTTAATAATGTTAATGGTAATTATGTATTGATTGTTATATAAAAAAATTTTTTGGGATAGAAACTTTAAGGGCGTGAATATTAATTATTAATTCAAGAGATTGTATAAAACATCAAGGACATTGCATTTTCATTTAATACAATGTATTTTTAGCTGAAATAGTTTGTTGCAATGTGACTATTCATCTCGATATATGACAATGTTTTATGTTAGAAACATTGAAATGGACAAATGGCCATCCAACGAGTCCATAGCAAGGATGATGTGGCCATCCTGCGGGTATATACCACGAGTAAAATAAGAATGAATTCAGACAAAATATTGACTGCTTTCCAGAAAGGATCTCAATAAATATCCGGGCACTTCTGATATGCCAGAATGCTTTGGCTGTTGGCATGCATCTCCTAAGAGTTTGCATCAAATTCGCTGCATTGCATACTAAGGGCCGCTCAAATACATTTGGCTGAAACTTGAATAGAATTCTGTATTAATCCACACATTAAATGTATTTCATATCAAACAGTATTGCGAATCTAACTTGCCTTCAAAATGTGCCAACTTGTGTAGAGAGTTCTACTCCCCTTTCCAAAACTAGCTCAACCATCTACCGTCTCATTCTCCATATCAAAATATAAAAATCAAGATACTGCTTCAAAAGGAAAACTTAGTTTCTGCATTCTCAACACAGGGCAACTAAAATGGATGGATGAACCTACTAGGCACAAATGGAAGAGGTAAGTAACCATGAGCATAGATAGAAGAATAACCAGTAAATACATGGGCCTTTCCTTTCTAAAACTAGCTCAAAGCGGCTACTATCTCAATCTCCATTTCAAGAAATAAAATGAAGATCCGACTTCAAAGGGAAACTTAGTTTACGCATTCTCAAACTGTAATGTAATGCTTGCTGCTTTGGAAGGGCATATAATACACCATTTTGTATTCTCGGCTACATGGAAGCCATATTTGAAATGGCTGCCATCAGGGATTACAGAGATTACTTCTTTACTTTGTGGTACAAAGCAACTGCCTTCTTAATGTGCCCATTTTGAAATAGAGAAATAGAAATAGAGAAATAGCTTTGCAAAGCAAACAAGAGAACTTACTATCATAATTCTTGCCATAGCCTTGTGAGAGAGAAAGAGAAGGCATAGCCTATGATGCAAAGCTTCAATGATAATTCGATCCGGATCTGCCATGGTAGAATATGCACCACAAAATTAATTTGGATATGCACCACAAAGTCATGCCATCGGAAAGCATAGCCTATCATGCTAGCCGGCTTCAATAATAATTTGATCTTGATCCGCCATGGTCACAGGAAAAGGTTGCACCACCGGTTTGCCACGAAAAAGGGTCGGGGCTGCCGTGCCGTGGCTTCAGACAACAAGAGAGAACAACAAGATCATTCTTCATAGCTTCTGTCGCTCCCACACAACACAATATGAACCTTGCAAACCGCCCGAGACACCGCAGCTCTCCAGCATCTGAACTCAAAATCGAATGCCAAAAACATCCTTTTGTTCACTAACCCTAAGCCATTCAATCAAAAACCCAAATGGAAGAATCCATTTTTAAGCTATTTGCCCAAAACCGATCTTTGCTTGAATCCGACCCACATAACCACGCCCTTACAGCAAAAAACCCTAAAATGAGCTGCTCGAGCTTTGCATGTCGAGCAAAAAAAAATATAATACGAAAAATAAAACTTAACTGAAAAATACTACATATATGGGTCTACACCATTGAAAAGAGGCATTAAAATTAATTCAAGCGTATGCAAATACAATGGGCACTCTAGATGTACTAATTAGTAGGCCTTGTGTAATACGCCCATCAAATCATATAAAAACCATTGGAAAAACCGTACAAAAATACAAAAAAAACCCCCTGTTATTATGCTACATATTATGTCATTCCTTGGACACATTTGGTCAGAGATTTGCAACTTGGAACTGCAGGTGTTTTACAAATATTGCACTCCTACATTTTAAACTTCTTTAGCATGCTCTCAATCTGGCCTTTCTGAGTTAATATCATGGTCTTGTTGGCTCAATCCCTTTTGACTTTAATCCCTAAAGATTTCTGCAACTCTCCAAGGTCTGACATCTTGAATCTCTTGTTTAAGACATCTTTGCAATATTGTAAACAATTCATGATGTTGTCATCTACATAAAGTGCAATAATACACCATTCATTCCCAGCTTCAAATTTATAAATATTTCCATCATTTCTGAACTTGTTAAATCTCTGGTCAATTAGATAAGAATCCATACACTTATACCACTCCCTGGGTGATTGCTTAAGCCCATATACAGCTCTCTTAAGTTTCCAAACCTTATTTTACCCTTCTTCAAAGCCAGGTGGCTGTCTCATGAATATGTCTTCTTCAAGTTTAGCATTTAAAAATGCAGTATTAACATCCATGTGATGCACTTCAAGATCACAAGCACCTGCAATGGATAATAGCATTCGTATACTGTTTATTTTGACTAATGATGAGAAGGTTTCTTCATAATCAAATCCTTTTCTGCAACCAATCTGGCCTTATATTTTGGTGTCTTCCCATCAGGTCCAGTTTTTAGTTTAAATAGCCATTTATTTCCAACTATGTTTTTTCCTGCAAGTGTATCCACTAACTCAAAAGTTCTGTCCTTCTAAATGATGTCAGTTCATCATTCATGGCTTTTATCCATTCTGCCTTGTCAGTCAAGGTTAATTCTTCATTATAAGACTTAGGTACATTAGTATCTAAGTGCATTAAAATTTCAAATAAGTCATGAATCTCACCTTCATTTTCTTGAAGTCTTTTGCTCCTTCCATGCTCATCCCTTCCAAGTTGACTTGGGTCTAACTTGTGTTTTTCTTGCAGCTTCTGGGCTTCTGTTTGTCTCCTTTTTTTTATTTGTTTGACACATGATGTCTCATTATCAAGTTCTGCTCCCAATCTCTCAGCATTGTTATCTTGAATTGACAGTTTATCTTCCTTATCTGCATCAATATCCAGATTAGTATTGCTATTCACAGGATTAACAACACCTGCCTTATATGATATTATCACTTCATCTTCTGAGTCAGCCTCCATATCTTTGAAGTGCACACTTGCTTGGGGTTTTTTAATCTCAGTAATTGCATCTTTTGCTATTCCCTTTGATGCCTTGCATTCTGCAGTAGCATCATCCACATTTACCTTTGGTATTAACTTGTAAAACTGATCTTCATCAAAGATAACATCTCTACTTATCACAATCCTTCTCTTATGTGGATCAAATAGTCTGTAGGCCTTTGACTGAGTATCATATCCTACCATGTATGTTATCAAGGATTTGTCATCGAGTTTTTTTCTAAGCTCATCAGGGACATGTACAAAGGCTAGGCATCCATATGCCTTTAAATCATCATAATGAGGAATTTTTCCAGACCACAACATTTCTGGGATAGTCCCTTTTGTGGCTAATGAGGGCAACATGTTCTGGACATGAACAACAGTTTTAACTGCTTCATCCCATAGGAAATTGGGTAACCCTGAGAATTTTATCATGCTTCTAACTGCATTCAAAATTGTCCAGTTCTTTCTTTCTGCAATTCCATTCTGTTGAGGTGAATACCTACAAGTAAGTTGCCTCTTAATTCCTCTATTCCTACAATAGAACTTAAATTCATCTGATATGAATTCTCCTCCTCTATCAGACCTTAAACATTTGACTTTTCTCCCTGTTTCTATTTCCACCTCATTTACAAATTGTTTGAATATCTCAATTGCTGCATCCTTTGTCTTTATGCAATAGACAAAAGCCTTCCTACTAAAATTATCAATTAAGGTCATGAAGTACCTTTTTCCTGATAAGCTAGTCACATTTAATGGACCACACAGGTCTGTGTGAATCAAATCTAATAACCCCTTAGCCCTTTTGAGGGATTTCCTGAAAGGCAACCTGCTGTGCTTTCGTAGTATGCACCCTGCACACTTAAGCTCTTCAACATCCTTACTGAAATTAATCATTCCTTTTTTCATCAACAATTCAATGGTTTTTGAGTTCACATGGCACATCCTATGATGCCACCTTTTTAATGTTGGATGTCCAATATAATTTATGCTGGTTAGAATGTGATCATTGCATAGACCAAACAGGTTCCCAACTCTTTTTCCCAAGAACATAACTTTATTATTAAGAAAAACTTTACATTGCATCTTCTCAAATAGGACCTTGTAACCTAGGCCCACTAATTGAGAAACAGATATTAGATTTCTTACTAGCCCGGGCACACAGAGTACATTTTCCAATTGTACCTTTTTCCCTTCCAAATCATATAACTCTAACACACCTACATTTTCTATTTCTTGAAGCTCCCCATTTCCTAATTGAACATGTCCTCCCTTTCTTCCTTTGCAACGTTTTAGTTGGAATTAGCAGCTACTGTCTTTTCAGCTCCAAAATCTAATATTATGACGTTATGGTCAATTCTATTCCTAGTTAAGGAATGCGTTTCAGAAATACTTACCTCTGCATCTTCATCATTCTCATCTTCTTCAGCACGCTTGTCTTCAGTCAAATTTATTGTGGGATTCCTTCTTGCAGCTCCCCTCCTGGTTTCATATCCTTTCCTGATTACTGTGCCTTTATCCTTCCCTTTTCCTTTAGGGCCTTTGGGGCTTGGACAACTTGCTGCCATGTGACCTTTGCCTTCACAATTGTAGCACACAATTTCTCTCCCAACCTTTGGGCAGTCTGCCTTAAGATGACCATAACTGTCACAATTATAGCATGGCCCTATCTTTTTCTTATCTTTATTCTTTTTGTATTTTCCAGCATACAATACTTCAGAATTTTCCTCGTCTTCATTATGAAGTTTACACTGCTCAAACTCTGTTCTTACCATCCTTATAGCATGTTCCTTCGATTTGGCAACGTTTCTCACCAAGGTAGCAAGGTGAGCATTGTGGGACACTGCTCTTGATATAGCTAGCAGTTGGTATTCTTCATTTTAAATAACTCTAGCCGCTTCCAAGTCTGCAATAATAGAGTCAAATTTCTCAAAGAATTCAGTTATATTATCCCTATCATGCAATCTCAACCTCATCAATTGCTTTTCTAGAACATCAATTTGTGATGAGGTCTTTGCTTCTAATCATATACATCCACATTTCTTTGGGAGTTATACCTCTGAGTTTTAATTTGATCACAGGCCCTACCTTACAATAGATAATTGCCTGAGCTTCCATGATCCTTAGGTTTTCATCCTTCTCACTTATAACTGAGTTTACTGGTGCACTTTCGGTGGTTCCCCCTACAGTAGAACCTTCACCACTCGAACTAGAACTTGTTCCCCCTTGACTAGTTGTCCCTGCACTTACAGTCAGACCAAGATGTCTAGTGGTATTTGGATCAATCAAATACCACAATTTTTCAAACTCCAAGACTTCTCTGATACTCTGCTTCCAAATCTGAAAGTCTCTATCACCTTTAAACACCTCTATAGAGTTTAATAAGTTAGCACCAAATCTGGTAGCCATGTTAACTAGCCTGTGCTCTGATACCAATGAAGAGAAAAATATAGATCAATTGCTTATTCAACAATTCACAATGTTTTAAAACAACCTCTTCAAGCTAAATAAGTCTAGTGTAACTTCATAATAACCTTAAAACCATTGAAACAATCATAGGGACTGCTATTCATTTGGATATGAATAGTACACTATAGCAATCATATCCTTATCATATAAAATGGTCCCCGAGAGCCCAATCATAGGGTTACAGCATATGAATTTTCCTGTCTCCACCAGTACAAATCGATCAAGCATACATCTTAGTTTTATTAGCAGAGATCCGGCCGCATAGGCGGGCCGATCTCTGGTTGTTCCGAACCGAATGGCCGACATTTGATTTAAAAATGATTTGCCTCCAAACTATTCGGCCATTTATTTATATGCTTAAATTGGCACTTCTCCATATTAAGTACCCCAATGAACCAATAGCCAAGCAATGTTCAATAACCTAGGTCAAATGCAAATTTGCCACAATATCTCCTAGTCTTGTATATCAGATAAACAAGTACTAGTATCTTCCCTTGTGAACTATGTTGAAAATATCATGTCACCATGGTGAGAATGAAATAATATGTTGCAATGGTTTTTAGAATAATATTGTATATAGCACGTGGCAAGCATAGGCTATTCTGACCGACAAAGCCAGGCTATAAAACAAAAGGAAAAAGCCAGGATCGTGACACAGGTGGAAACGCCGGACGGATCTGCTAAAAGCTGGACAGATTTGCTTACAGAAATCGGCTGGATCCATGCTTGATTGCTGACAGTAGAAGGAGATTTGATGCTGCCGAATCCTGCCATAGCTGTGTTTCGTCTGAGGTTGGGCTAAGGCAATCTGGGCTGCCGAAGCCAGTTAATATTTTTGAAAGCTGAGGTTAGTTGCTCGGACTTATTCTAGTCTGGATTTCTTGTTGCTGGGTAGTCTGGATTTCTTGTTGCTGGGTTGTTATATGCTCTGGGTTTTTTACTCGGAATTGCTTGATAGCAGCGAATCACTAACAGTAAGATAAGCTAGATTACAACTCAGGTTTATCTGTCTATATTAGTTCTGCATCATTGATTGAAGTACTGACAGGACAAATATACAGAAGTTTTCATTGGTATCAGAGGTAGGTGGTGTATTATGACGATCCGCTTTGGAGCATCATTGTTGAATGCTGTTGAGGTCTATAATGGTGGATCTGGCTTTCAAGTGTGGAAAGCCAAGATCAAGAGGGTTCTGAAATCAGAGGGGCTTTGGGACATTGTGAAGCCGCCAAAAGGAGCAGATAACTGCAAGAGGCGATGGCAAGACTTGAGAAACTGAAAATAAGTGACGAGGGAGTCAAGAAAGAGAAGGCTAAGTCCAAAGGCAAGGCTGAAGGCAAGGCTGGAACATCTGATACAGCAGGAGTTACTCCAGCAAAGATTAACGAAGCAAAAGGTATCATTTGTAAAAGTAGGCTCTAGTATTTTGCTGAAATTACAAGGTTTATCTCCGCAAGATATGTGGTTATATCTTCTAAAGAATTATAAAAGTAAGTCCTCATCGCAGATTGATGTTTTGGAAAAAGAGCTAAGATGTCTTAAGTATCATGAAGGTGATAATCTAGAAGTTTTTTTTCAAACCTTGGATATGATATTATTTGATTTGAAAGCTGCCGGTGCCGTACTTTCAAAGGAAGCCGAATTATTAGCTATCTCAAGAGCTTTTTCTGCTTATGAGCAAATTGCAATTCTTGTGAGAAATGTAGCAAAGAGTCGTGAAGAGGCAGAAAGAATTGCTCGCACAGAGATGGAACAAAGAAAAGTTGTAAAGGACGAGGGGGTGAAAGCATGGAGCTGGGGGGCATTTTTGCGCCAGTCAAGCACCCCTTAAGCACCCAGTCCTGGAAAACTTATTTATTTTTATCTTTTTTTCTATAACTCCATTAAGGCTGAAATTTTGTATTCCAAGGCGTAATATTAATGCGTTTCCGGGAAAAATATTAAAAAAATAAAATAAAAATATTTTTCAAAAATACAAAGAAAATGTCCCAAAAAGCACCCACTAAGCACCATGTGTCGCTGACACAAAAAGTGTCCCCCACCTCCATGCTTTAACCCGAGGATGAAGGAGCTGAAATCCTATATGCTAGCCGATCTCGAGGTCGAGGTAAGGAAAGTAAGATTGGTCCATGTTTTGTTTGCCATGAATATGGTCATGTAAAAGCTAATTGCCCAAATCTAGCTAAACAGATTTTTTGTTATAATTGTGGTGGGAGAGGGCATATATCTTCTAAGTGTTCCAGTCCAAAAAGCCGAGGGAGAAGAGGAGGAGGTACACGCGGAGCTTTCAGAGGAAGAGGTCAGCACAAATCTAGTGCTGTGGATATGGCTGTTGAAGCAAATAAAGAAGAAGAAGATGCTGAGGTAATTTATAAATCCTTTCTTGCTATGAGATGCAATGCACGTGCTAACACTCTTGTAATAGATAGTGGAGCTGAGCGATCCGTAGTCAGCTCTTCAGAAATGCTTACAGGATGCTCAAGTATGGGAACAAGACATATACAATTGGGCAATGGATGTTTGCAAGATGTTGAAGGAGTGGGTTTGCTGGAATTATTTGATCTTAATGGAAAACCTGTAAGCTTAAAAGATGTCTTGTGTGTGCCAAATTTAATTCGGAATTTGATCTCAGTTAGTCAACTAGTGGATTTGGGTTATAAGGTGGTGTTTGACAAAGGAGTATGTGAAATAGTGCACAATAATAAAGTTATATTTTTAGCAAAAAGAAATGGTGATTTATTTGAGTTGAACAAAGATGACGTAGTTAGTATGAATGCAGCAATGCTCCCATCTGTTGAGTTATGGCATGAAAGATTAGCTCACACACACGTCAAGAATGTTCAACTTATGGCTAAAAAAGGGTTAATAGATTGTTCAGTAGAAAAAGGTCAATTTATTTGTCATGGATGTATGCTAGGAAAGCATACAAGAATACCCTTTAGAAAAAGTAGCAAGCGTGCAAATGATTTGCTTGAATTGGTGCATACAGACCTCTGTGGTCCTATGAATATAAGGAGTGCAAGTGGAAAGAGGTACTATGTTTCATTTATTGATGATTATAGTAGAAGAGCCAAATGTTATTTTTTAACTAAGAAAAGTCAAGCATTAGAAGCATTTAAGCAATTTGCAGCAGAAGTAGAATGTGAAACAGGCAGAAAAATCAAATGCATAAGGTCAGATAGAGGTGATGAGTACTTGTCAAAAAGGTTCAAGGGCATAAGCATGTTACAGTGTACCTTAAAAAGTATTATTTAGAGACCATAAAACTACCTAAAAAAGTACCCAATACTAGGTACTGGGTACTTATATGATGGCTCAATAACTAATAAGTATTAAATTGGGTTCATTCATTTTCACCTCCAATAGTACTGTCTTTATCTTGGCCTTCAACATTAACATGCTTTTGACTTTTATTTTGGACTTTTGAATTAGTTTTGACAAAAAGAATAAGAAAACAGTACCCATTTCTAAAGTACCCAGTGTAGGTACTTTGGCAGGTTCCAAAAGTGGACACCTGTAGCATGCTTATGCCCTCAAGTGTTTTTGCTTAGAAAAGGGAATAAAAAGGCAGCTTACTTGCAGATATAGTCCTCAGCAGAATGGAGTAGCAGACCGCAAAAATAGAACAGTGTTAGATGCTACAAGAGCAATGCTGAAACATGCAAAATTACCTAATTATTTATGGGCGGAGGCAGTTAAGGCAGCGTTCTATATCCAAAATAGGCTACCTTCAGTTAGCATAAATGGTAACATTCCTGAAGAAATATGGACTGGCAGGGAGCAAAATTATGATAAATTCAAAGCCTATGGATGTCTAACCTATGTTCATGTTCCAGAAGAAGAGCGGACAAAACTTGAGGATCGAGCAATGGAGGCTTATCTTATTGGCCACGATGAAGAAGCAAAAGGTTATCGACTATATAACCCAGAGTCCAAAAAGGTATATATCAGTAGAGATGTAACATTTAATGAATCAGTCTTATACAAAGATAGAAAAACAAAAGATGTTAAGATTAAGACAGATGTCAATGATAAGCAGAAGGTTGTAGATAAAAAGGAATTTGAAGCTCCTGTAGATATAATTGATGATAATGGTTTGGAAGTTTCAGAAAATGGTCAAATAATAGAAACACCTATAGCTGAAGAGATACCTATTGTTGATTCACAAGCTCCCAAGAAACGTAAGAGTGAAGTTGAACGTTTAAAAGAAAACTTTCAAGTGGACGAAGGTTTGTTTGGCAGACAAGAAACAGGTAAAAGTAGACGTTTGCAAGCAGTTTTCTTACCAGAAGATAGCGTTCCTGCAATAATGGCATTATTTGAGCCTGGTATACCTAATAGTTTTGATGAAGCAATTAATGCAGAAGATGCAGAAAAATGGAAGCGCGCAATGGACGATGAGATGCAGTCATTTATAGGTAATAAAACATATGAACTAGTAAAGCGTCCTGAAGGGAAAAACATAGTCGGGAATAAGTGGATTTTTAAAATTAAAAAGGGACCAGACAGAAGCTTACAAAAATATAAGTCCAGACTTGTTGCACATGGCTTCTCACAAAAAAAAGGTATTGATTATGAAGAAACTTTTTCTTCTATTGTTAAGCTAACCAGTTTAAGAGCAATTTTAGCATATGCAAATGCCAGGAATCTAGAATTACATCATATGGATGTAAGCACAGCCTTCTTGAATGCTGATATTGAGGAGGAGATTTACATGAAACAGGCTCCAGGTTACGAGCAAGGAGAAGACATGGTATGGAAGTTAAGAAAGGCAGTTTACGAATTAAGGCAAGCTCCAAGACAGTGGTATGTATGCATTGATAGTTATCTAAAAGCACAAGGGTTTGAGAAGCTAAAATATGATGGGAATCTCTATATGTTTCGCAATAATGATAACTTCTGCATAATCGCTCTTTATGTAGATGATTGTATAATGGTGTCGAATAGTACAGATTGTCTAAACCATTGCAAAGCAGTCTTAAAAGAGAAGTTTAAAATGACAGATCTAGGTGAGCTAAAACTATTTCTTGGTTTGGAAGTGTATAGAGACAGAAAAGCTAGAAAAATGGTTCTTACACAAACAAGAAACATTCAGGGCATTTTAGAAAGATTCTGTATGGTTGAGTGTAATCCAGTAAAAACACCTATGGTGGTTGGTGCAAAGTTAAGTAATGAAATGTGTGCAAGCACGGTTCGTGAAAAAACTTATATGGAGAAGGTACCATACAGAGAATTAATTGGTTGTTTACTCTATGTGGCAAACAGTACACACCCTGACATTTCCTATGCAGTTAATTTTCTAAGTCGGTTTGCAAACAACCCAGGACAAGCACATTGGCTTGCAGCAAAACGAGTTCTTCGATATTTGAAAGGAACGCTTAATGATGGTCTTGAATACAAGTGGGACAAAGAAGCTGACTTCATTCTAAAGGCATATGCAGATGCTGACTGGGCAGGAGATACAAATTCTCGAAAATCCACCTCAGGTTATGTTACTATGTTAGGAGAAGCAGCTATATCCTGGAGAAGTAAAAAACAGTCTTCAGTTGCTACGTCCTCAGCAGAAGCAGAATATGCAGCAATATCTCTTGTAGCTAAAGAAATTATGTGGTTAAAAGGATTGTTGGAAGAGTTAGGGATAATACAAGATAATCCACTACAGTTGTACAGTGATAGCATGAGTTGCATAGCAATGACTAAAAATCCGGTAATGCACGAAAGAACAAAACATATTGAACTGCACATGCATTTTGTTAGAGATCTGGTTCAGAATACAGGTAGCATATGTGTCAACAGATAATAAAATTGCAGACATGTTCACGAAGGCCTTACGAGAAGACAAATGTAAGAAACACAAACTTGGAGTTGGGATTAGTGTGACATGAAAGAGGAGTGTTGAAAATATCATGTCACCATGGTGAGAATGAAATAATATGTTGCAATGGTTTTTAGAATAATATTGTATATAGCACGTGGCAAGCATAGGCTATTCTGACCGACAAAGCCAGGCTATAAAACAAAAGGAAAAAGCAAGGATCGTGACACAGGTGGAAACGCCGGACGGATCTGCTAAGAGCTGGACGGATTTGCTTACAGAAATCGACCGGATCCATGCTTGATTGCTGACAGTAGAAGGAGATTTGATGCTGCCGAATCCTGCCATAGCTGTGTTTCGTCTGAGGTTGGGCTAAGGCAATCTGGGCTGCCGAAGCCAGTTAATGTTTCTGAAAGCTGAGGTCAGTTGCCCGGACTTATTCTAGTCTGGATTTCTTGTTGCTGGGTAGTCTGGATTTCTTGTTGCTGGGTTGTTATATGCTTTGGGTTTTTTTACCCGGAATTGCTTGATAGCAGCGAATCGCTGACAGTAAGATAAGCCGGATTATAGCTCAGGTTTATCTGTCTATATTAGTTCTGCATCATTGATTGAAGTACTGACAGGACAAATATACAGAAGTTTTCAAACTAACATATAACATGATCATATCAACACTAAGTAGGCATTCTGGTCTGCCAATGTCATTGAACTGTAGTTGTCTCTAACTGCTCGTAATTTAGCCATGTTAAATTTGTTGATGCAACCCAATGAGCAGCATTTAGTTCTCAAGAGTCTCCTCATTTTATGTTCATCCATAAGGTTTCTTCTTCTTACAGAGGAGCATGCTCTCAAACTAAAATCCACCTTGAATTTCTTTGAAGATTGGCTAGAGAACATGTAATCTCGTTGTTCCTCGTTGGTGTCTTCATCTTCTGATGAAACTTCTACTCTAGGGGTGACTTCCTCTGTCCTGAGTGGTGTGTTTGTAGAGGAAAACAGACCACGTGAAGTTATTCCCGGAAAAAGCAGTAGCACAGTGTTAAAGGATGGTGATGGCCCATAAGAGGTTGTGGCAGCAGCTGTTCTTGTACCATCCTGAAAAGGAGTTCTTGCAAGCATCTCCTTTATAGCAGACTGGAATTCTGCAAATCCATGTGTCATAACTGTTGTGTGAAGAGGAGTACATGTTGCAGCATCGTCCTCATTTGTAGTGAAGTCCTGGGGAGAGAAATTGTAGTGAATCTCACAGTCTTCTTTGTTTTCAGCGTTCCTTGTATTTTTGCACGAAGAGGGCGAAACTACAAATGGTGGGGGTAGCTTGTTCTTGAGCACCCGTTGTGGTGGAGCCTCTGTAGGTCCGGGGGATGGAACTAAGGGTGGTGGCAGCATGCTCCGAACAGGTGGTGATGCTTTGGAAGGAGATGCCAGTGTACTGTCTACTGGACTTGGTGAAGGTTGGAAAGGTGGTGGAAGTCTGTTACGTGCTGGACTCGGAGTGTCTTCGAGAAGCAACAACGATCTTGTAGAGTAGGAGTCGGAGAATACCGGTCTTCAGAAGAAAAGACGTTGTTCCCAAGCATTTCCTCAGAACTAGACGAAACAAAAGGTGCTGGAAGTTTGTTCACGAAGCAGTTCGTCATCGTAACAACTGCAAATTAGTGTAGAGATTTGAGAAACTTTCTCTAATGCAGAACTTTTCTTATTCCCGAATACAAGCCCACATAGTACAAGTAGAAGTTCCCATAACGATTAAGTGAAAGGCAAATTAAAGGCTATTCCGGAATACACTGGAGCAGGACAGTAAGGCTGAACATATTCCATTTCACATAGAATACGAGCAAGACGAAAGGGCTACATTTAAAAGGAAATTTTGGTACCCTCACTTCCGTATTCCAGTCTCTGAGTTTTAGTCGCCAGTGCCTCGAATATTTTATTCAGAGACTGTATTCTGATTTGCATAGAGAAGACATGGACAGGTGAGTGAAAAAGTACAACGTACTTTCATTTTCAAATCTGTTGCTTATTCCGGAATACACTTTGGCTTACCCGCAGAAGCAAAAGTGTATTCCGGAATACACTTTGGCTTTGTATTCCGGAATACACTGTGCCTCTCGTGTGTAAGCCAAAGTGTATTCCAGAATACACTTTGGCTATTCCGGAATACACTTTTGCTTCTGCAGGTAAGCCAAAGTGTATTCCGGAATACACTTGGCTTCAGTGAAAAGCCAAAGTGTATTCGAGAATACACTTTGTCTCCCGTGTGTAAGCCAAAGTGTATTCCGGTTTGGCTTACACAAGGGAGACAATGTGTATTCCGAAATACAATTTCGGTGTTGTTTTGTAGAAAAGTTGCATATTTGAGAAAAATATGTCTGTTTTCCAACACATTTTAGACAACAAAAAAACCCAAAATGCATTGAAATTGTTGTCGAAAAGTCTTAAATTTGTTCTGTTTTAGAACCAAAATTCTTTCTTGTTATTCCAGAATAAGTTTTAGTCTTGGTGGGTTTCTTCTTCTAATTTTGGTTTTAACAAAAATATTTTACAGGCAAGAAGGTAGCAAGAAAGCTTCCCGTAAGACAATAAAGCTGAAATCAAAACCACACCCACAGGCTAGGGTTCAGGACACAGAAGAACCTGCTGTGTACGAGAACTTCCAGACACAGTGGTTTATAACAAGAGGAACTGGAGGAAAGTATAGCACACTAACTTTCCTCCACGTCTGCAGAAGTCTGGGAGGGAAGCGCTACGATGACTCGGAATTTAAATGCATGGGAGTCATCAGAGAAATTTCGGAAGCAAGGAGACAGTCTGGACAACAGGGAAGGCTATCTTTTAAGACCTCCCAAGGATTTATTGTGGTGGATCAGGCATATTTCAGACTTGGTAGAGTGGCACCTCCAGCTTTGTACAAGTACATGATGCATTATATAAATAAGCTGAGGTTGTCGGAAATTATACAAAGAGTTCAATCCACTCAAAGCGAGGATTTTGCGTGCAGCGAATCCGAAGACGAAATAGTGGAGGAGGAGAGGCAAGAAGATCCCTCCAGTCAGGAAGAAGGGGACAAAAATCCCAGTACATCAGAAGAGCATCAGAGGATGAGCCGGCCAAGAGGCACTGTTGCAGCAAAGGAACCTAAAAAGCGCAAAGTGCAGGAGATTGTTGTGCAAGAAATTCCAGAAGAACAGCCAAAAAGGAAGAAGGGAAAGGGCAAGACACCAGGGGTGGCCATCAAGGAAAAGAAGGTGGACAAGACCTCAGAGCGGATGGAAGAAATAAACTTGAACAAATATGTGCAAGGAGTAATTTACTTGTCAGTAACTTCCATGAGGTTGCCACCAAAGAATGAAGTTGGTGACCGCCCTCTTCAGGTTAGAAAGGTCTACGCTGACCACTTAAGGAACCTGAAGGACAGAATCAGGAGCAACCCCAATGCCCATGTTGCTCCGATTGTTGTTCTCGTGGTAGATCCCATTGTGTGGACCCCAAGGACTACGACAGGGAAAATGCAGACTCTTATACGCATTATGTTCTTGGGGGGAACCACAGTTTCAAAGCAAGGAGGCAGTTGTACAAGGAGAAAAACAACCCGAGATATCTCTCTGTCCTCTGTGTTGTTTACTGTGGCCTGACAAACGAAGAAGCGAAGATCGTTGCCAACATGCACAATGCTGACAACGAGTATAAACTTAAAATGAGCTTCGTCGACAAGATCAAGTTCATGCATAGGGAGTTTGTAATATTTAAAGAAAAATATGGAGAAGATTTTAAAAAACCAGCAAACTCTTTAGAGCTGAAGGAAGCGTGTGCTGTCGAGTGCTGCCTCAAGTACGACGAGGCTAATAAACGGCAGTCTCTCATAGCACATGACAACTGGTTTCAACTAGCCTTCAGAGACGGCAGAGTAAGTATCTTTTGTATTCCGGAATAACCCTACAGCCCTCCCACTAACCTTGTTTATCTCTGTGCAGATTTAAGACCTACAAAACGAAATTCTTACCATGTTCGAGCATGGAAAATTGAAAAGCAAACGAACGGTCTTCGAAAAGAAAAAAGGCTCCGACGTTTCGAAGAAAAAAATGACAATAACCGTCTGGAGAGAAATGCAGGGCTTCACAGACATGGACTTACTAAAAGGCTACTGCAGAAGGTTGTCGACAAGGAATTTACACTTGAAGAAATGTCCAAGGAGCTGCACAAGTAAGAAAGACAGAACACCATTTGCTTTTCTTCTCTGGTAAGACAAAGTGTATTCCGGAATACACTTTGGCTTCTGCGGGTAAGCTAAAGTGTATTCTTTAACTGTTAAAAAAGCAAAACGTATTCCGGAATACACTACTGCCTATTCTAAAAATGATCCCATATTCCAGAATAGGATTGTGCTTTGACGTGCAGTCAATAGCTATCTCTGTTCACCACTTGTAGTGTTCTAAAGTGTTTCTTTCTTATTGATTTCCTTCTTAGTTGTCTTTCTTCTAATGTTATGGTTATTTTTCAGCCAAAAAAACGTCATCACATGTCAAAATGCTTGATGGAACAACTAAACGTTGACAGCTGGGAAAGATGTAAAGAACTCTACCCTATCGCAACCTAGGAAGAAAGGATTATCCAATATGCGCCAAATTTTGAAGGCTGGGTATGTTGAATTATTTTCTACGTTTTTGTTTTTCTTGTTACAGAGACGTTCTTTCTTGCATAGCAAAAAGAAAAACAAGGACCTGCCGGAGGGCTTCATACACCTGGTCAAGACAGCACGGGAGGAGAGGACGTTAGCGGACAGGCGTGTTTTGGCTAATGAGCCCTCCGACTACGAACGTTTTACTATGTTCGATCAAAACAACCTGTTTTGTATAGTACACGGTGACTGCACGAAATTGTCTGAATCAATAAAGCTCCAAGATTTTACCTTGGTAATAGCCGACCTTCCGTATGGCTTCAAGCTTAAAGACAGCCGCTACGACGACTAGCCATTTAAAAACTCTGAGTTTAACGCTTTCATCGACGGCATTAAGCAAATTACCACGGCGAAACATTAAAGGCTGGTTGTTTTTCACTCAAGAATGCAATCCGGACTTGTGGAAGTCAGCTTCAAGAATCACTTTGGTTATGGCGGAGGGCCGAGACTGCTGACTAAGATTGAATATCTTCATGTCGCTTACTGGAGTTTCGACGGAAAGTGTACAATGGAACATTTTAACACAGCAGCATGCCAGAATTTCTCGAACGTGTTGGAGTTTCCAGCGGTATTGTAGAAGCTGCAGGACCCTAGTGCACAAGGGAGAATAGTGAATCATTATCAGAAGCCACAAAAGTTGATTAACCATCTTCTGGACATGTTCTTACGACCAAGATTAGGTGCTCGATGCATTTTCCGGCTCTGGTACTACGATTGCTTGTGCACTTAGGAAGGGCCGTAACTGTGTAGTCGTTGACATTGATAAGGAGGCTGTAAACTTCATCAAGATGAGATTGTCTGCATTACAACTTACCAGACGAGAATCAAGAGTTGGGCGCCAAGTCTTCATCTGATTTTGCTAAGATGACATCTTCGGAGATACAGCCTCCATTTACAACCTCCTTGGATGACGAAGCTACTTTTGCAGAGCTGAAAGAAGTAGCTCTAGCTGCAATACCGGAAGCAACTACCAACACAGAGAAGCCTAAGTCACCAAAAAAAGATGAAAAGATAGAATCTGACAAAGCTGAGATGAGCAAGAAAAATGAAGAAGACTATGTTTTAGATCTTTGACTTATCTTATGCTGTGGTTATTGATTGACATTGATTATTGCCATTATTGATGCAACACAAAAACTGTAAAGAAATTATTATTATTATTATTTTTACTAAATTTGTGTTTTTTCTACATCCACCTTCATAAAATTGCGTACTCATGTCTAAATTTTGCCATTTTCACGTGCTTCACTCCAAAAAACCAAGGTCATGTCCAAAAGGGACCCCCAAAATAGGCCAAAAAAAAACTGATACTCCTGAAATTTTAAACTTCTATTAAAAAAGCCCAATTTTGAAAGAGACGTGTTTTTTTTAAAGGAATCTTTGAAACAGGAGTGCTGCAACACTCCCATTTACTTTGCAACCTTGTTCAAAAGAATTGTGCCCCATTCGTAGCAACATTAGATGCTAAGATTTGTTGCTTTTTTCTTCCTAACTACGTACATCACTTGATCTCGGAAGCTTCAGCTTATATCTGTTTGAGCTTGATATATATATGTTGCATTTATCAGCATTTCTTATAACATGGAAATGCATACCCATAAAGAGAAATGCAAGATTCAACGAATGGAGCCCTGGAGAACATCAATGATGGCAAATGGGTGAGTACTTACTGTTAGTTTCTTATGTAACAATTTATGAAAACTTTCAACAAAAATGAAGATGGTGGAACTTTGTGATTCAAATTACCGAAGAACTTTATGAAGATGCCTTATCTGTTCTACATGAGAACCATGTTAAATAGATAGCAAGAAAGAGGGGTGTTTCCATTTGAATATAACTTGATGATGCCCACATTCAACAAATAGGATCTGATTACTTTGTCATTGCAAAGCACCATACTTTGTTGCTTTTTTACCCATTCCCATGTAGAACATGCAGGATGACTTGGGATTCCTTCTTTTTTGTTTCACCATATACGCTATGATGTTAGGGATAAGAGATAATATACTCTTGCTGAGGGAAAGCAGCTTGGATGCATCTATAATTGACTCTATACAGATGTTTTGCATGCCTTCATGATAGGTTAATCATGATGGGTCATTGTCTTTTATCTCCTATTTTTTCCTAACACTTGAGTTGTCCCTTGATAAACCTTAACAAGTTCATTCATATACTTTTTTAAAATTTCTATTATAGCTTCGAGGTGAAGAATCTCTCTACAGGATTTGAATTTGGATAGCTGGGGATGGGCAGAAGCGGCAGCGGCTAGGGCGATGGCAGAGGTGAGGCTACTGCCACTTCACCGGAAAGATCTGGGGCTGTATGCCCTGCCATGATGCTTTCTAACCGCAAGATTGATGAATATCACAGGTTTTCTCTAGATTTTTCCATGGATGTAGTCTGTGGGCGCTTCAACTTTAGGTTAGTTTTTGGTGTATTTCCCCCCTCTTTCCTTGCAGTTCTCAAGGGATTTAATTCTTTGAGGCTGGGTTGACCTGGGATGGATGGGATTTATGCAGGCTGGTTGGCTCAAATTGAAGCAGGCTCATGTTCTAATTTAGTACTGGGTAAGCTTCATCTGAAGAGGTAAAGTCTTGCAGTTCTATGAAGTATTCTGGATTTACTCTTATCCTTTCTTGCTGGCGGAAAGAGAAAATGTCAAATTAGGTACTCAGACGCTTGTGGGGCTTTCTAGTTTTCATGCAAATAAATTGCAGGATTTGATTTACATAGAATAGCCGAACTAGGGATGTGATGTAGGCAGGATTATTACACATCTTGCACCGGGCTTTTTGAGGGAGGAGTCTGGCAGCTGGGCATATCTTTTGTTTAGCTAGCTTCAATTTGATTGCCTACCCCGACAATGCAGCATTTTATTTTATACAATTCACATGTGATTTATTTTGAGTAAAGCTGGCAGACCAGAATCCATAAACACTCTTAATTTATGTCCACAAGATAACAAACCAAATAGTGAAGCTGGATAAAAATTTAGACAAGAGCACAGTTATGATGAGAGAAGAGCAAAATAGGATGGGATGTTTAGGATTCAGCAAAGAAGATGGAGTTAAAGTAGGCATTGAAGGCATCAGTAGTTCCAAAAGAGTAGGACTCAGCAGGCCAGCTGTTGTTGTAGAACAAGCAGAATTTGTCCTTGTCCTCCAAGAGAATCAGAAAAGAACCATACATATCAGCAAGCAGCTTGTGATTGTGATACATGGACATGTAACTGTTTCTCAGTGAGATTGAAGTTGTTGTTCCCCAAGAATGACCATAAGCAATGAGTTTCTACTACCTCCCTGCAGAAAATAGCAGCCCACAAGTCTTCACTATCTTTCTGATACTGTATGTGATGTGTTCGCATTAGGAAAGACTCCATAGAAGTAGCCAAATTGTTCTGAAAAACATGATCCTTTGATGACTGGCAGAAAGGACAGTGGTCATCAAATTTATTCCTTCCCGATCCTCGAAGAAACTCAAGATACTCTAGGATCATAAGAGAAAAGAATGTTAGAGTCTACTACATTTCAAATTTGAAATAAATAAGTCAAAATGACCCTTATACTTTCCATAAGCATCCCACTTCCTGTCATAGTTAGTATCATACCTTTTTTTGTTTCAAAGTCAAATTGAAAATGATGTTTGATCCAAAAGATAGAAAGCCTCTTATTCCCATACAAGACACGATTCCTTGATTTCCATATGTTCCAAAGAGCAATGTAAGCAATGGTATTAACAAATTTGTCATCAGATTGAAGAAAGAATAAAAGATCTTGATTGTTGAAAATTCCAAATTTGCTAGAAAACCAAGACAAAAAACCATTTAGCTTATTACAGAAGAAGTCTTCATTATCACATAATTTCGGACAGTTTGCCATAATATTAGAGTTTCTTCTTGATAAGGAATGAAGATTATTCAAACTACCATTAGCAATAAGCTAAATAAAATAAGAGATCTTAGGAGGACAGTAAGAATTCCAGACATTATAGAATAGGGCCCTGAGCTGATCACAATTGATTGACCATTTTGTTAAAGCTTTACTTTCAAGGGCATTAGCAGAAAGTGCATTGTACATATGTTTGACTTTGTACTCCACTTTACCACTAATAGTCCAGTCTCCCTTCCCTGAATTTGGAGATAGATTACAAAGGAAATTTCTAACATAAATGAAGGTTTTCTTATCAGAGGAAGTTCCTTTGATGATCTCTTTCAACTTAGTCCAAGATATTACCCTGTCCCCTAAGTAAAGATTCTTGATATATATCAGACCTGCATCAGACCATTTTTTACAAATCCTCGGATGTTGAATTGCTAACACAGAAGAATTATGATCAGCCAAAATTGGATTCCAGAAAATAGGTAAGTCAATATGAAGTTTGTCCCTAGAGATGAAATCAAAGCTAGGAGAAATAGGGTTCCAAGCTTTAATTACATTGCACATTAAAGAGGAAATATTGGTGGCAGGTTTCATGTGCATGAAAGCAGAGTGAAGGAGGATATGCTAAATAGATGGATGACCATAAGGATGGCTGCTATTGATCC
This sequence comes from Isoetes taiwanensis, assembly GCA_021234155.1. Taxonomy (NCBI): domain Eukaryota; kingdom Viridiplantae; phylum Streptophyta; class Lycopodiopsida; order Isoetales; family Isoetaceae; genus Isoetes; species Isoetes taiwanensis. Next base: position 6,418,665 of record JAJEKV010000074.1, on the reverse strand, counting down.
AAAATTTGATAAACTTGGAGGCAAGAGACTAATTTCCATGAATGGCCTTCCAAACGAACTTGCCTGGTAATGATTGAGCATGAAGGAATAAATTCTTGCAACCAAGGCCTCCTAAATTCTTAGATTTACAAATGGAACCCCAATTGACAAGGTGACTACCTTTCCAAATAAAATTCCTAATGATTTTCTCCAATTTCAAATTTGGGAGCAATTAAAGCAGTAAAAAAATAAACATGAGAACTTGCTAAGACAGAATTTGCAATAATAGTTCTACCAGTGAGGGAGAGAGAAGTCCTGTAATTATTCAGCTTCTTCTTGATTTTTGAAAGGATAGGATCCCAAAGACCTTTGATACTGTGATTTAGAGAAAGAGGCATGCCCAATAATTTAGTAGCTCGCTCAGAAGAAAGGACTTTAATACCAGCCAAATGTTGATGAGAAATGTCTCCAATGAACAAACTTTTATCAATATTAAGCTGAATACTAGAGGCAGCAGAGAATTGGTTTAAAATTTTCAGGAAGAATTCAATATTTGCAATATCCGCATCAAGAAAAGAGGAGTCGTCATCAGCATATTGAAGAATACTAAGGGATTCATCAGATTCAGGAAGTTTAAGCCCTTTAATTAGACCAAGACTCTGATATGAATAATGGCTTTAGTAAGTAACTCAGCTGCCACAAGAAAAAGATAAGGAGCAAGAGGACAACCTTGCCTTACACCACATGCAAGAGGAAAGAAACTAGTAGGAGCATCATTAATAAGAACATCAGAATTGGACCTAGAATTTAAGGCCAAAAATGAGATTTTTAAGCTTGTGAGGAAAGCCAAGTTTGGACATAGCAAAGTCAAGGAAATCCCATCTGACTGAGTCAAAGGCACGTTTAAAATCTAGCTTAAGAAGAACACAATTCTGTTTAGAGATCTTATTCCAATGTAAACCCTCCATAGCAGCAACATAATTATCAAGTATATATCTATTTGGAAGGAAAGCAGACTGATTATGGCTGATATTCTTCTGCAAAAAGTTTTTTATCCTGGAGGCAATGATTTTAGCACAAAGCTTGTAAGTGGTGTTTGTAAGAGAGATAGATCTCCAATCTTTAAATTTGGTAGGATGATCAATCTTAGGAATCAAGGAGATAAATCCACTAGAGATGGAAGGATGAAGATGCTCTGCATTCCAGTGCACAAGAGAAATGAGGTCATTTTTAAGAATATCCCAGAATTTGATATAAAATTCCGCAGGAAGACCATCAGGGCCAGGAGATTTCCCCTTGCTGAAATTGTTTAAAGTGTTAAAAAATTCATCTTGAGAAGGCATAGAAATCATAGAGGCATCCATAATATCAGGAGCAATAGGAAGAACATTATCCATGAGAATCATAAAATCATTTGCATCCTGAAGATCATTAGCAGGAATAGGATTACAATGAAAGAGATCCTTGAATCTGTCATGAAAGATATTGGCAATATCACTCTCATCCACAATCTCAGTAATGGAATTCTTAACATTCTACTTTTAGCAACTCTGAAAAAGAGCTTAGAGCTACCAGAGTCCATATCATTAATATATTTTATTTTACATCTGGTAGCAGAACTTTTTGCTTTCATTTCTTCAATATTTTTAATTCTCCTCTCCAGGATATCCTCACCCATCTGTAGGCTGGAATTGCAAGGATCATTTTGAATGAGAGATCTAATTTCCTTCATATACATCAATAGTTGATCTTTCTCTTTACAGCATTCTTCATGCTTACTTTTAGACCAACTCTTAATTCAATCTTTAATTTTCTTGACTTTTGAATAGAATTGCTTCATAGATTGGGGATGACTTTCAAGTGTGCCATTCTCATTCAAATTCTCATAAAAATTCCTGAACTGAGTATAAAAAACTTCTCATGATCAAGAAGGAAAGCATTAAACTTATAAGGAGTAATTCCATTTCTTTGAATCTTAGTAATATGAGAAGTATGAAGAAACTGAGGCTGATGGTCAGAGATTGATGTTCCTTCATCACTAGTGACATAACTGTTATCCCAGATGGCAGTAGAGAGATTGGACGCATAAAATCTGTCAAGAGTGCAATAAACTCTTGCATTGTCCTTCTGCTTATTAGACCAGGTATAAGTTGAAGTTGATGAAGGGATATGAATCAAACCATTATCAAAGATAAGGGAATCCCAATTGAGCTTTTCTGCCCTAGTCATATTTATCTTATTTTCCAATTTAAGATTCCAAGAAGGAGTGTTATTGAAATCCCCAGCAAAAATCCAATTATCAATGCTTTGTGAAGCCAACTAGTTATTTATTTCCATCCAAATAGGCTCCCTATCTTTAGGATTAGTAGGAGCATAGACATTGATAATACCAAAGGAAGAGTTGGAGATAGAGAAAATAACAGATTGCCATGTCTTGGAAGGGCTATTATAAAAGTGATGATGACTGACCTCTCTCTTCCAGATAATAGATAATCCATCACTAGTACCAGAAGAATCAATCCAAATGGAAGAAGAAGCAGGATATATCCAATCACCTAAATTACCACACTCAAAAGAAGGCAGCTTCAGTTCTTGCAGGAGGATAATGTCTGCATTATAGAGCCTAATTTGAGCAATGGCACGTCTTCTTTTTAAGGGACCTTTGATGCCTCTGAGATTCCAATATAAAATCTTCATTAAATCCAAGAAGGAGGAAGACAAAGAAGGATAGTTACTTTCTGGATCTTGTGGATTTCCTCTTATTATTTTTACTTCTAGTATTTTGAGCAGGGGTTTTATTCAATCCAGATAAGACCTTATCTAATTTATTCTCATTTCTCCTAGCATTTCTTTTAATGTGATTCTTATCTGGCTTAGGAGCATTATCAGGATTCTCTAAAAAGTACTCTTCCTTACCCCAATTTTCTTTATCACTTCTATAACTCTCACTGTCACTTGAGTCAGAAAATCCATCAGGAGAAAACTGAAACATAGAATTATTTTTAATATTATTTAAGGAAGAACCAAGAACTTGCCTGGTATTCTCCATTTCTTGAAGCTCCTTTCTTTCGATAACTCTATGTTCTGGAGTCTCAGCAACAAAGTCACTATCTTTATCTTGAGTCATTACCTCTTCACCATCTTTCTGTCCTTGTGAGCATAGACTGATATCTTCCTGCAAAGAGGCCATCTGATCTGCAAACTTGCTTGATATCTTTGAAGGAGGTGTAGAACAATCCACTATAGGGGAGTCCAGGTCAATCAGGGAAGGCAGAGAAGCAGGAGTCAAAATGGGAAGCTCATTTAATTCAGTGGTTTGGGCTGGAGAGGTTATATGAGGCTCAGGATTATGACATAAATCACATTCTTTGCTTTTGTCTAAATTAGAATTTAATTCACTATTGAGGTTAGATAGTACCTGAACTTGAGTTTTTATAATTAAAGACCCACTCTTGCTAAGATTTTTGATAGGAAAATCCATAAGATTACAGGACACTGACTTTTGTCCTGATGTTTAGCCTCCTTGATTATATTATTCAAGGTCATGCTTAATTTTTCAGTTGCATGACATGACTTATCAGCAATTGTACCCTTAACTAGCAATTTAGGCTCTCCAATTACTATAGAGCCATTGCTTTTCATAGCATTATAGCCATCTTGCCTTTATCCTTCATTTGCTCCTTAGCTGCTCTTTGCTTCTGAATTCTCTTATAGCTACCATTCATCCTTGTCCATTTGAATCTGTCACCTGCAATTTTTGAAGATGATTTTCTCCTCTTATATAATTCTTTTCGTCAATACCTTCTTAGCATACTGTTCAACTGGATGTTTTCCTGAAGTATGTCCAACAGGTATCTTGTTTAAAATCTGACTCCCTCGAGAAATTTTGTCTCCTTGCTGTCCATCTGAACTTGATCTACAATCAGAGTACCAGAAATATCTATGTAGACATTTCTGACATTGAGGAGGCAAGCCAGACTGAGAGTTAATGAGGATTCTAGACCAAAGGCATCTTTGAAAGGAATGGAAAGAGGAATGTCTTTGGATAAGTCAAGTTGCACAAAAGATCTTGGAGGTCATGAAGGGGAGTATTCAGTGGAGATGTATGTTCCAATGGAATTGAAGAGCAGCTTAAAATATTTCTCATCCTAGTAAATAGGATTCAGACCAAAGATAGATAGTAGAGAGATAGTAGTAAAGAGAGAAGTTGAGGCAATACATAGATTATTCATTTGATCATTATCAAGTTTAGGATGCCATTTCAAAAAAGTAAGCTGGGAAGTCTCAAAAGTCAGAGGACTATAGTTCAGAAAAAAGTTTGCTGATCTCGAATTTCCACATTCAAGCATTATGTATGGAAAATTAAGCCAATAAACAGCTTGGATAATGATTCCTTTGTGCAAGTTTAAAAGAACATAATTTATCAAGTTTGATACCACATTTTTGCACTTTGATAATCACAGCAGACTGAGACAAAGCATGAATTTTCTAATGAACAATAGGAAGGTTCAAAGAAATACCATTGTAGATACTGAGTTTTTGATCATTAAGGCATAAAGGTTTAGTGCGCCTCGGATAGTTGACCATAAGCAGAACAGGTCAAAGGCACTATACACGACTAGATACTTGCTACACAAGTTTATCCTCACAATTTCACCATCCGGCCACAGATCTCCAATGCATTGATTTGATGCAATTGCATGTACGTCTTCACCGACAGTACAATTCCACTATGTGCGAAGGCAGAAAGCACTGATTCATTCACCATCCAACTCCCATATCCTGTAATAGAACCACTATCTTCTCTATCCATATGCCAATAAAATAATGCATCCAAACTCCCATATATTGTAATAGAGTCACTACCTTCTCTGTCCATCTGCCAATAAGAAATGCCAATAAGAAATGCCGACATCAAACAAACATTTACACTATTTCTATATTAAGTTAAATTATAATGTAGCTCCATCTTTGCTGCAAATGCAAATGCAAAAAACTTGCTACACAAGAAAAAATGGACTGATCATTAAAGAACAGAATGAGATTTGATGCTGAATATTTGTTGAGAATTTGCAGATAAAAAGGACAAAGCTAGAGGAAGTGAAAATGGTACTTAAAATTACTCGTCAAGAACCTAATCCTATAAGCAAATCTAGCTCTGCCAAAGCTGACTCCGTAGGACTCGTTAGAATCCAAATTTGAATATATGGTGGCTTCTGGAGGCCATAGCTTGAAAAGAGAAGCAGGAATAAGATGGAAGAGCAGCCGCTCCTCTGGAGATATGGGCAGCCCCTTGATTCGGCTGAATGTTGTTACTCATTGTTTTAATCCTTTAAAAAATGGCATCTCGAGTTAGAGTCCCTTTACAGGAGAGAATGATAGGCACATATCATTTAATCGAATGTTGCGTCTGCTAAAATATCACTAAAAGATGTGCATGCCACATCATATACATAAAAGAGAAGTGCATAGTACATTATGTACATAAAACAAATAAGGACATAAAAATTATGATGAAATTACGTATATAAAAGAGATGTCCACGACGACCAAAATGTCTATGGGACCCAATATAAGAAAGAACGCACAATGAGCCCATTACTACCTAGGATTATATTACCCCCCACCCACAAAACCTCTGGGCGAAGAGTTTTTGAGGGAAAACCCTTAACAGTAACAAAGTCACTAAGGAATGATACATTTGTACATATCAATGTGATGATGTAGAACTTATTTTATATCACTTATCAAGACCCTCGATGAAGGATGATATTGCCATTACTACAGGCATCTGGAAGAGCAAATTTAAGGGCTGGTTAGGTGTAATGAGGTGAAATATCGTGCTTGATGCTTGAATAGTCACAAATGTCTGACAAATCTGAAGAGCGTGGCATTCATCTTCAATGAGTCCCATCTGGCAATCACATATCCTGTTCTCATGTTCCTCATGATCTCATCTGCATATTTCGATTCTGAGATATGTACACCAGTACGAATGGATGCAATTGTTGTACATCTCTTCATGGGCAAACATGGTTATAGGAGTGTGGGATTAATCTGGCTTCCGTAGTATGTTATTTTAGCCGTTTCCAAAGCATTGGCATCCTAAATCTTACCAAGGAAGCATATACCGCGATACTGTTTCAATTGAGCGTGATCTTCATTATTCTGCAGCTGCACACATAACAATGTTGGTTATTTGTGAACAATATCTATGTTGTGTGTGGATCATCTGATAGGCTAGTGATCTTGATGGATGGGGCTGAGTTCAAATAAGGATTTACTTTATGTGCAACATTAGAGTTGTATGAGCACATCTCGTAGGCTGATGACCTTAATGGATATCAAACGATGCAAAGTGCAACCTAAGGAATAATATTGATGATGGTGCACAACTATGAGTGCATTGCATAATTGAATTTCCATGAGACATATGGCCTATTCATAAACATAGAATGCATTATCAACAAATTATTTTGAACAAAACTTCAGCCAAAATTATTGTTTGTTATAAAAGCCTCGCAACGTAATCCACATCATAAAGAGGATGTTGAGTGATGTAAATGAATATTCAAAAGGATTCAATGATTGAAATCCTGCATCTCCAACATAAAAGGATAGTCAAACAATCATCCGATATAACTGCGTCTAATTTAGTCAAGCATATAAGATAAATGGATGTTAAGCTATGTTGATTCAATGTCCTTTAATTTTGAAGTGTGGATCTTTGCGCTATGTATTTAATGACATATGAGCCCAGGAGTATTTTTTTTAATTATAAAAGATCTTTAATGGTAAAAACTGTCAAACTCTAATACTACAACGCAACAACTAAAGAATGTGGGAGTATGCCATGAGTTATTGTCTAGGGGCAATGTTTAACTCTATAGCACTCTAGTCAGATAGAATAAAGTACTTTGCATCGGGGAGAATTGGTGTGCAAATGGCCCATCATATTAGGGTTCGACCTCTAGTTGCGCTATCATCCACATAAATAACTTGGAGGTTTTAGAGGGGTTTGAAATGGATGTATACATGACTATTCCTGAAACCATAGACCATACCTCTAACCGTTGAATGGGTTGTTAAAAAAGAAAAACCATAGATTCAATAGAAAAAATAATCATGCTAGATCGCTAGATGTATCGCTAAAATCATTTTTAATAGGACATTGAATTAATCTTAATAAAGGCTAGAGTTCTCTTAATTTATATCGTGCAACCATAGGCGCATCCGTATTTCATATTTCGAAATTATAAGTGCTCCAAGTTATAAATGACCATAATCGAAACAAGAGATGCTCAGAGGCCTCAACATACGCTCTAAGACGTGTTTCTTGCCCTCAATGCAAGGTGGTTGAGGGCAGGACTTAGCAAAGCAATGGTATGTGTGACGTATATCCAATGGAATGCTACCATGTGGCAATGGCATAAAAATTGCTTCTTCTCCTCCGCTTTCTTATTTTTTAAAGCACCCATTAATAGAATATTGTACAGTTCATAGATATATCCTTAACATCATTTTAACAACATTTTATTGAAATAATTGGAAAATAATTGGAAGTAATATCTTCCTTGGTCAAGGCATAATTAAAAAAATTAGTTAGTAACATTCTCCACATGTACATTTGTCTTATAGAAAATGACAAGTGTTAGATACGCCGCCATACGCCGCCTATTTGGGACAAAGAATTAGCAGTACATCACAAATACATGATCTAATTATAGCTTTTTATCAAGATTGTATACGTGCATGAGATGGAAAACAAGGCAGACAAGATGGCCCACCAGAGAAGAATTGTGAGCTCGTGTCTGTCAAGAAAAAAGAAGAAAAAATACGAGCATACACTCTAAGCAGTTGGACCAGGAAGAGAAGACAGTTATAAAGACCATCAGAGTCAAGAAAATAGACATATTAAGGGGGTGCCTTGTCAATGGTGGATGAATAAGGAGCAAGGGACAAGTTAGAGAAATACATGGGTAGGGTAGAAAAATACACATGGTATGAGTCACTGCGCCACTGTAGAGACAAGAACACAAAATACATGGTAATAATGGGGTGAAATTAAATTTACCCTTAATATAGTGATGTGGGGTAAATCCAACGGTTGGTGATTCATTTCCGCAAAATATCGAACGGTCATGATTCTGCCACGACACTACATTACGAAGGATAAATTTAATTTCACTAATGGGGTTTAAAATACGCAATGGTATAGATAAAGGAGTCAGAATATGTAACCGTATAGGTATATATATACGATAAGCCAATCCCGAGGGTCCCTTTCCCCAACCACCTTTCACGCGAATCAGTGCAAGGAACGTTCTGCATGACATCCGCTAAATTTAGCGGCCCGCCAAATCATTTCGCGGAGCTTTTCCGCCAGCCAGTTTTGATCTCGGCCAAATCTGGCGCCACCGGACAGCCTGGTGTCAGAGAAAGAGAACACTATTAGCAGCGCTGCTAAATCTGGTTGACCTGGCTATGGCAGCTCTCCTTTCCCTTGTGGACTACAGAATGCTTTTGTGATTTTTCGTCTTCTTTACTCTGCAGCAGAGCCGGAACTCGGATCGGCCTTTTGGTCCCCTCAATTCGGCTCCCCTGTTCCGGTGCCCAAATATTTTTTTTTTGCTCCCGAATGTGGTTTGGTGTGGTGTAGCATCTAAACAGGTAGATGGATCTTTCAGCGTTGAAAGAATAAATAATGCAGCTCCTTAACCAGAGGCTTGCTGAAGAAAAAAATGTGCCATTCCGTTCCTCCTGTATTGCTTGTTTAAGGAAGCTTTGAGCTAAATTTTATTGGATTTGGAGGCTATGAGCGATGATAAAATGCGGAACTTTGTGATGAGTATTTTTTTGTGCACTTCGCAGCTTTACGCAGGGTTCTTGCAATATCTAATTCGTCTAGAATGATCGACAATCAGCTGACCAGAGAGGCTGCAGAAGTTATATCTGTAAATTTGAGGATTTGAGCCTATATGGATTCTGCAAGATATTCATCGGGAAGGCACAAGTCGACTAAAAAGAGAGTTTTTCGATTTACGAAGATGAAGAAGACTTCGACAGTTTTACTATCCACGGTATTGTTTCAGCCTCATGTTTTATGCGTTTGTCTATTCCTTTCGCGGGTAGAATAGAAAATATGTTCACACAAACCTATTTCTACTAGACTGGTTAAACCGCCTCTGTAAAGTAGGTAGCAGCTACGGCGGCCATTAAAGCAATGGTCCTGTTGTCTTGTCTTTCTGATTGTGAACTCTTCCTGTTTCTAGCTTCCGGCCTCTGTCAAATGCATATTCTACACACTTATAGCTGTAGCTTATTGAGACGTTTTTGTTTTTACTTCCTATAAATTTGTTCTGATAGTGCAGCCGATTCTTTATGCACAATTGGCAGGTAGCTAGGTAAGATGCCAGTATCGTTGGAGCAAAGTTCCTTTCTGGATTAACATTACAGAAGTTACATTTAAAGCAGAACTACAATCTCAAAACCTAGAGGCAGAACTCTATGGCAAAGATTCACTATCGGAAATTTGGGAAGTAGTACCCTAGGCTCTTGGCAGACTAAGTTGGTGCTCTCTGGAATAACTATGTGGCTTTGCAGCAGACAGTGCAGAAGGAACACAGCTTACTACATACAGGCATTAGATATAGCATTTGCAGAAAATGCTGGCCCTTGAATTGAGGATCCTAGCAGCAGATAAGTGAAGGAAGCTAGCGTCATATTTCAAAAATGACACCTAGCAAAGTGGCAACTGATAAGTCTAATCAGAATTATTTTTACTTGGAACCACATCCTGCATGTAATGAGAATATGTGGCTTGTACAGAGTCCAAGTGCCTCGAGTAACTTTAAGTCACATTCTAGTGTGGGAGGACAATCTCTAACAATTGCAGAAATTAAGAGTAGAGATGGTTCTGCAAGTTTGATGGCAGGATGCAGCAAACAGAATTTCACAGGGGCAGATGCTTCAGAAACAGATGTTTTTTCCCAAAAACTTCCATTTGGCACTACACTGGCAGCAGAAGGTAAACAGGCCTCTTCTGTCATTTACAGCCCATTACCAGCTAAAATCATTTATGCAAATAACGTGGATACAAGTTGTATGGGTTACCCATTCCAAGCACAGTCAAATGGCAACCGAGATAGAAATATACTGCCAGACACAAGATATAATTCTGTTAAAAATTATTCCGAGTATCAGGATCATCATGTCAAAGATCCCAAGTCATTGGAAACAATTGGTGCTAGTCGCGGGCAGATGGAGTGTCTACAGCCTAAGAACCCCACACAGGGGCAGAGGCACGACAGTCATAAAGAGCAACCTCCTGCTATGAGTGCCTGGATACAAACTCCTACTGGTTATCTGTACCCTTATCAGTCCACTGAGTCAGCTACCCCAGTTCATGTTGCCTCTACAGTACAGTTGGGTGGCTTCTATAAGTGGCCTGTTGCTGGAGGTGATGCAGTGTTGGCATCCACATATGGCAACATGCAGTGGGGAATGCTTCCTGCATACTTGCTGCAGTCTATGCAAGAGGTAAGTAAGCATGTTTTTGTATCCTTTCAGTCAATCAGTCGTTATTTTGCTATAATAAAGGTTTTCTGCTTTACACAGACAAGGTGCCACTCCGGGCTAGTTTATGGAACAGAAGCTCTCCACCTCAGTAACAACTCAACTGGAAATCTTTCATCGCCGATATCAAGGTGTGTTTTTGAGGGGTTCCTTTCTGATCTCTTCACATGATCTGTAGCTTACATTTCAAGGCAATATTTCCAGACCAGTGACACCGAGCGGGGGATCAGAAGAAGAAACTCCTTTGCAATCAGAAGTGTCGGTTGCTCCTTCGATGTTCACCTCTCAGCAGCAACCATACCAAGGCTGCATATCGCCATGTATTATTGCATCGCCATCGGCTTCTCAGTTCCCTCAAATCTTCCAGGTGATGCATACTCCTAGCTACATCAATGGTGCTAATTCTAAGTGTCAAGGAATGGCTGACACCCAGGTTGGCATGACAAAACTGAGGAACATACCCGCAGGTAACCCCCATAGCAACTGAATTGTTGTGGCCTATGTGTCTTTGCAAATGATTCCAGAGTAATAGTTATTTACATTTTAGGTGTTAAAAGTCATCCATCATTTCAGCCGAGGTACAGTCCGGAGTTCAGCGAGGGTTCAGTCCAACCTTCCTATGCACCAAACAGTAGTGTTATGTGTACATCTCCGGCACTTATTTCTGCCTCTGCAGAAAGCAAGCACACCATTACTGAAAATGGGGGTAGAAGCAATAGCAGCTTAAGCATCCAAAGTGGAGCAAAACAACATTGCATTAATACCAACAATTCTATACACCATGTGGGCCATGTCAAGCGGGCTTTTCCAGAGGAAGAAGATCAGAGTTCATTACTTTCAGGAGGGCAGGCGAGCATGGGAATTCCATCATGCTGTGAAGCCCTGGTTCCACGGCAAACACCTGGCAAAAACATATCCAACGGCAAGCATTCTTTCCAAACAGCTGAAGAAAGTTCAGAATGTGGGAGTCAGGTTACTTCTCTTTCAGAACAGCCAAATGATGATAAAAAACTTGATGATTCCATCTCTACAAAATTGCCCAGAAAAAGAAAACTGAACTTTGAGTTGCTTGTGCCATGGCATATTGCAATATCTGAGCAAGTCGCGCATTTTCCTTCTAACAGGTTAGAGCCTGAATTTGTACTTTTTGATATTCAGTTGAAGCTTTCCATTATGTGCTTAAACTGTGAACATGTTAATATGCATGTTCCCTGACGAGTCAAATTGTAGTAAGAGCAGGCTGTGATTTAAGCTTCACAAAGTGATTTTTTCTTGTTTGTAGTGATGCTCTCATGCAGTGGGCTGAAGCTTCCAATCGGCAATGTGAGAAGGTATGCAAATACTACATGGTTTCTTCAACCAGTGAAAAAAATCTTGTATGTTCTATGGCCGGGTAAAAACATAGTAATGGACCTGCAGTCATGCATTGGATCTGGTCGCTGTAAAAAATGTCTCCTGTTTGATGGTGTATGTTACATGGATGAGCGTGAAATGTATATATTTTGCACCATCCTTTAACTCTAGCTTTATTGCCTAGGAGGAGAATGTGTTGGATAATGGAGTGCACGGATCAAATTCTTCTCCAATGTTTGTTCGAGCAAAACGAAGGCTAAAAATGACGACGCAGTTGATGCAGAATGTTATCACTCCTATACTTGCTGATTTCATGAATAGCGCTCTTCTAGAAGATCGAGAATGTGCAGTATATACCTTAGCAAAATTTGCCTTAGGGGAGGCATGCAGATTGGCTGGAAGCAAGAACAGGAATATCATCTGCCCTAAATGCAGTTCTAGTATTCATGACTGGTATGTACCTTCAGTTGTCAAAACCTTAATTTCTTACTTCCTACAGATCTCCTGTCTTAAACAAATTCTATTGTTGCAGGCATGTTGAAAAAGTAGAGAATGAGAAGATTTGTGGCGCAGGGATACTTGTTGAGGGGTTTAAGAGACGAATTAAGCATTTAAACGATGACTTCTTGAGGTATTGCATTTTTTGGTTTTTACAATATCAGTCATGGAACTATTGTCGTTTCAGCTCTCTATCTTACACTGCTATCATTTGCTTGTTTCAGATTGGATAAGTTAGCGTCATCAGCTTCAGAGATTATACGAAATGCCCAGGATTTGGAAAGGGTATCGATTGAAACTCGCTTTAAAATGATGGAAAAAAATGCAGCGTACAAACCCATGAAGCCAATTTCTGAAAAGTGTACAGCTAAAATGCCGAGGAACTTCTTTCAAGGTATTCAATTAATCTCTCTCTAAGAGGAGGACTCTCATCATCATAATGACGTTCTAGGGGAACACAGGGTAGAGAAGAAATGATTTAAAAAAAAAAAAATCTTAGCACCGACACAGCACCCTATTAGAGGGGGTCTTATAAGCACAACGTCTCGTACTTTTCAAGCAGACGAGGCGGATGAAGTGTATAATAGACGTGTATAAATCGGGATGCAAATGAGAATGACATGGTCTGTGTGTTCACACTGGGATTTGAGTTGTTCTCGAGGAATAGTAATATTCTGACTGAGGGATCCTCCGTTTATGGCATTGTCCCAATCCGTGTCATGACGTAGTACATGTGGTATCCACCATTTTGCAGAGAATCTGTCCAACTGTAATGTAATGTACGTTTGCACAAACGAGGCCCTAGGCTCTTTTCAAAGCACGATGACCACCTGCAACATGTAAGTTGGCATAATTACCTTTGTCTTTCCTGACCGTCGGATCTTCGCCATGGTGCAGCATCTGGCCCTTGAAATCAGACTTGGATATCTCCACCGGGTCAACGGATTTTAATACCAAAATGGTTGCATTAACAATATAAAAACTCGAGCATGCCTCCGTTGGAATGCTAAAGTTTGCATACAAAAGGTTGTCAACTTTTCAAGCTAAAATTCGCTTCAATTTAGTAGATTTAACCATTCTTGCCTTTTCGGGCATATTGCCACCTTGGTCCTTGTGCAAATACTCACATGATTGCATGAACCATAGATTATTGGTGGTCAGTTAACTATAACTATAAATATTTTCTGTGAATCGGCCTGAGATACACGTTCTTGGACCAAAAATTATGCAAAATGTAACTCATGTTAACTATGCAAACACCATACAAAACATTTTGTTGGTATCCAATATACTCTGCTGCCGCATGGTAGGTCCCTACAATGCGCAATGGAAGTCGACTCACTTCATTCGCATGATTGGTTCTCTAGGTCATCAATGCACCTGTTCTTTGAGGCTTGTCGCAAAGTTTTTAGTTTGATCGTGTTTCAAAGTTTTTGCAGAACCTATTATTCGATTCTGTTGGGCAAACCTTTCGCAAAATCTGTTTGACTGTGTTGGGCATTGCCGAATCGTCTCTTTTTTCTATAATGGCAGTTTTTCTTCCCCATCTCCAGAAGTAACGGCATGGGGTTAGACCCCTCTGGAGCGAAAGTTTTGCGAAAACTTTGGAAAGATCTTCAGAGCAGAATTATGCGGGAGCGTTTGTGGTACGAGATTTTTCGAGCGAGGCGGTAGATTTTACCAGAGCTAAGAGCTAGGATCAGTCGCAGCAGCCACCGGATAAACAGGAAATGGCATCCCAAATGCCCCCCATTCATAATGAGAAGAGATTGAGAAGGATGGGTAATTACTGCTAACACGGAAAATCAGTTACACCAAATTCCGTCAATGATCTGTCTGGTAACTTATAAGCACCTCTGCACAATCCAGAGCGAGATTCGTATTGCGACACCTTATTTATGCAATATATTGGATGTGAAATACTTTAGCGGACATCTGTGGGGTCGCCACAGAAGTTAAGACTTTGTAGCTTCGCCTTCAATGATGGAGAAGCGCGTTGGGGACAGAATAAAACCCCACTGGCGGCGGCGGCGGCGGCCGCGGCGCTGTGGTTGCTGAGGCTGAAATATCGCGATTCTTGCGCAATAAATAATCCGCAGGAGGGCGCAGCGTTAAAAAAATCTGAATTCGGCATATCCTGAAGCCCTAAGGCTGTACGCTCGAAATGGTGGTTCACCTCCTCCAAATCGTGGTGCCCAGGGCAGATCAGCGGAGAAACCTGGCGGGCCAGTAAAGAATCCAGGTGTAAGGCTTACGGCAGGGAACTTAGAGCTTCCGGCTTAGAGCTGGCTGCGGCTTTGGAAGCTATGGCACAACGGTTTGAGGCGTGGCTGTGAAACTCCAGCGAGGTTGAGCTGTATTTGTAGCTTCAGGCTATAAACAGTTTAGCGAAAATAAAAAACGCGGTTTCTTAAGCTTATTGGCTTGCTTTGATCGATCCATGATGGTTTCTTGTTTTGAACAAAATATAAAAACTAGAAATTTCCTCCACATTAGGCGTTTGGTTTGAAAACCACATGGCTTGAAGATGATTAATTATTACAGATCTATTTTTTATGAAAAAATAATACTATTTTTGTGTATTCGAGTATCATGGGATTATATCACTGTCAATTGGAACCCATAAAAAATAGCCCTGGAAAAACCGTTAAAGTTTGATATTGCTATGAAAATTTGGAGAATGGATTAGGGGACCCATCTGAGTTTGATCGCATAGGTCAGAACAACAACATGGAGACGCAATGTATGCCGGGCCATGATGGAGATTTGCAGTAACTATATAGGCATGATTGTCATATATTTAGCCAGGTCACCATTCAGCCGTAAAACGGATATATATTGCTTCAGCCTTGGAGGTTGTAACTTCACATACAAACATATATGTGAAGTTGCCAATCTAAATCCTCCCTCTTCAAATGCCAAATATCTCTCATCTGAGAGCTTCTCAAACATGTAAAAATTGCTTTCATTTGATATCCCGACCAAAAGTTATAAAAAGAAAAAAAAATGTATGAAAGGACTAATGGCAAAACTTTGAAGTTGTACTATAAGCGTAGATTGTCTATATTAGTGGTAGGATCTCGGCCAGGTAAATTCTAGACAAATAAACCAATACAAGAATGCCTGGGTGTTGGACTTTACTGCTAACTGGAAACCTTGAAAGTGAGAGGAATAAAACAGCTATTGTTGAGCATTAAAAGAAACTCTTTTGAGTGGATTGTATATAAAACGATAAGTAGCAGAGCATCATGCATTTGGTGGTGGTGAGAACCAAGATTGGACCTTCGCGTGGAAACCAGTGGGGAGTTTCTAAAAAGTTGCAACAACGCGTGAAACTCCATACATCCCCTAGGGTGAGTTTTTAAAGAACTTGGGGTGAAAACTCAAATTTCTTGTGAGATGTTAGGTGAAAGCAGAATGCTTCCCTTGAAGAGAGAGGCTTCATATCAAGGGAATATTTAGTGTTTTTATGTTATGCTTCGGTCAAGAAATCCTATTGCATTGTATTGTATTTACCAAACTGCCCTTCATATTTTTCATTTTTATATAGTACCTTAAACTTTAAAGGCTCCTTGTATTCATAGAATTTACAAATTTTCAAAGAAAACATTTTACTTACTGTTGGTAAACAGAAAATTAAGGGGTAGTAGATTGGTTTTCACTCTTCCGCGGGAGAGTACGTGCTGGTTTTTCAAAATCGACCGGAAACATGGATTAAAGGGACCCAAAATTGAGGCGTTTGAGTCAAAATAATTAACTATAAGAAAAATACCCAGAGGGTTCCAGGGGTGATGTCTATGAGGTGAAGCGCCTGCAGTGAACCAGAGCTTACACCGTGGCCGTCTGGAGTGCCCAGGAGAAAGCCGAGAGCGCCAGTCAGCATCGACGAGGAGAATTACGTTCATGAGCGGCTATGGCGGAGGCTGGACTCTGACTATAGGCGCCATTCTTTCTTTGAATGCCGCTTTGAGAATCAAACCTAGACATCTATGGCTATACCTTGTACAGGTTTAAGCGAAGCTCATGTTTAGCCAATATAAATACTGTACTTGCATGAAAGAAGACCACAAGACTCATGGATCTTAAAGAAAAGCTTCAAAAGCAAAAGCGAGGCAACCTATATTACGGTCAGCATTTTGTGGGATTAAAGCATACAAATAGCATCCGGACGCCAAAAGATGCAAGCGAATATATCTTCAATCTACGCCCCGAGCATGGTGATGCCCTGTTTTGGGCCCGGCATAATAATTTGGCGACCTTCAAACACAGTTCTTTGGAGCTTGAACTCATAGGAAGCGAGAGCTAAAATATATGCTAGGTTTCTCCGCGGTCCGGCACTCTTACAGCGAGATGAACCTAAAGCTGAAGCGAGGCGGATCTTAGATAACCTAAAAGCTGACGGGCGGATCTTAGATAAAATCGCGATAGGTAAGCCGGAGACCCACGGTACGCAACTCAGCGCCGAAGCAATAGACAAAAGAAGCATGCAGAATCGTCATACAAGAACACAACTCGGTAGCGGCAATAATGAAAACGAGGGAGAGCTTAGCGGTTACCGCTCATGTCTTCGGGAGAATAATACAGTTATAAAGAAACAAGCCTAATATAGCGGCTAAATTTCAACCTCCCGTTTATTACTAGAAGGGCATTCCAGTAAATACAAAATCTAAATACAAAGGGCATTTCACGCATATAAGGGCATTTAGATGATTTTCCCTTGTGCCAAACCTTGCAATTTTATAGAAAACCTTGCAATTTTATAGAAGAGTAATGTATGCTATGATGGAAACAACCTATAAGCCAGGTTGGTGATCTACCTAACCATTGCCATTGACGTTACAGTATCACTTTGACACACAATGGAGTCGGCACGGTTTTTGGCTACTAAAATCATTAACCAAGTAGTCCTAGTATCAAGTAGCAGGCTTGGATTGGCCATGGTAGCAACTGGGCTTTTGCCCCTTCAGGTGGAGTCAACAAATCCCAATCCTTGGCTGAGCATCTTTATTATTGAAGATAGCAAAAACAAGGCTCAAACCCTAAGATCCAACAAAAGAATTTGCTATATACACAACCTAACCTCACCACCCAACAAGCACATACCGCACATACCTTTGATCAATAGCAACAAGGTGATTCAACGTTTAGAGTTATGACGGTTCTGTTTTTTATTACCCCCTGCTGGTTTTAGTCTTCATGGCTTCGCATGTTCAGGCTGTTAGGTCATAATGCTTCATCGGTCCTGTGGTTTTATATGCTTCTTGCATTTTGGCAATATTTTGCATCTATCAGACCGCTGCAAACATGTTTATTGTGCTTGGCAATATTTTGCATCAATAAGCCATAAAACGAACCAAATATATAAATGCAATAAAGATCAGCCTTGTGCCTTGTGTTTGATCGATTATTAGAGGAGCATTAGTTATGGACCTCCACCACTTGCATCCTCTTTGCATGCATACTCCATCCAGGTTGTCACTGACAGAATTCTAAGCGACAAAAAGGCAGAATTAGTAATCTGTGGAAGTTTAAATTATAGCATATCGGATCTAAAGTACCTTTACTTTTCCAATCTCCTTGTGCAGTTCAACAGGATAACAGGGCTTCTCAGGTTTTCTTACTGTCATATCAAAACTCTAAAGCATCAAACCAACAGACTATCTATCAACTTTTTCTAATCCACTAAAAGCTTGGCATACTAACATACGTGTGCATGCAATAATGGTTCAATGATGCAACATTCAATAAAGACAGAAATTATGTATAGTAGATAAAATAACCCCAAAGTAAACAAAGCATTGGATCAGCATAATTTACAGATCAGCAGCACCACTGCCAGGTGCTCCGGTTTTAGCACCAATGGAGAGAGAGTTTGTGAGAGATGATCTGGGCAACAGGAACCTTGTTGTACCGCAATGCCTTTTCACTCGTATCCCTTTTTGTTCTTCAGGTAATGTAGAAAAGCTTGCGAAGGTGCAGATGCCAATACTAGTGCATGCACCGGGGCACTTTTCCTCTCCCCACTTTAGTCCAACCTAACAGCTAAAGGCAAATCTACTGCTCAGACCTTTTACTTCCAACATCATTTCCAATGACAAAAGATATATGACAATGTAAAATACAGGACTCATGAAATCAACCATGCAAGCAAGGAGTTAGAAGCATTTGCTATTAAAGAAAATCATTTGATGCTCTACTTAGTTCATGCCTAGCAGAAGGAGTAGGAATTTGCCTAGCAGGAGGAGTTAGGAATTTGAAGCAAGGTGGCTCTGTAGGCCTAAATTGCGTGGGTATATAGTCACACCACGTTGTGCATCTGATGGACAGGGCAGGGGGTGGGTTGGCGGCAGAGTGCATAAGATAATTAAAGGGGCCGTAGCTGATGCATGCCCAGAAGGTTGAACTCCATTATCAAAAGTTTTGGACTTGGACCATCCAGCAAGCCACTTCATGGTATCAAGCAGCGGAGAAAAGAGATGATCATAATAGACAACATCTGATGCAAGCACAATATCAAACCCACAAATTAATCCCTTCACATCATCTTCTACACGAAAAGGGGCCTGGCTAAACAAAAGTACACCATCGGCTGAGGATAGCCTCTTTATTGTTTTCAATGTTTACATGTTCCAGATTAAGAACACTTACAGGGGGCAGATCTGTAAAGTACAACGAGCTCTAATCCTTGCCAGAAACCAACAAGTCCTGTTCCGGAGCCTAATTCTATTACTCTTAACTGCTGATCATTGCTACCAGAATGAGAGAAAACTTTCATACCTGTTTCCCCATAGTTTTCTTCGAGATACCATGAGAGAGCCATGGCGGCAGGCCACAGCTGAAAAGTAAGGCCTTTTGAAGGCAACTGCCTCACCCAAACTGGGCGCTGGGGGCATGATTTCATTTTGTACTCCACAATGGCTTCCAGAGTCTCTTCTACCGCATCTACGCTTACTAATGCGGCCTCCTCAAATAGATTTCCAGTATCCGGATCCTCCATTTGCCTGCAGAAAAGCTCCTATCCTCCATACGATACCTAACCCTAGACTCAATCAACATTTGCCCTAATATTGTACGTGGAAACTTTTCGCGTATGTTTTTGTATTTTGGGTTTGCCCCTAGGGGAATAATCCCTCACTTTCTCATGGAGTTTGTGGCATCTACTTGCACTTAAAATGTTTTTTGAGTGGGTGTCTCTTTTCCGACTTACGGTAGCGCGGTAACACTCTATTTTCCGACCAAAAGCGTGGATTTTAGCACCAGCAAATTTGTACATGGTCCCTTCCCTTTTTTCAACTTGGTGGTTTTTCATAAGGCGTTTTTACCCTTATGCATTGTAATGCGTGTCACGTGAAATCCCGAGGAAAATTCCTACCAGCTTCATCCGGCCAATATACGACTCTGGCGCAGGAGGAGCTCCACCCGACTTAGGATCCATTCTTCAAGATTGACGGAAGAGCTGGGGTTATCATGAGAGCCATTTTCTTTCATTTTCCTTCTCTTAGCTTCTTTTTATCTTCTTAATCTATGGCGTGACATGTATCCCGGTGAAACAGCATCAGAAAATCATGTCGAATTATGGTTGAAATGAAGCGAACATAATGCGCCTAAATTTTCCATTCTTGGCTGGGAAGAAAATGGAATGCAGTCATTTGGATTCCGGCTACCATTTTTTGGCATGACTATCGTCTTGATGCTCAACCAGGTGATGTTTCCAATAAAAGGTCTTTAGTAATAAGCTGTTCCATTAGACCAGTATGGCATGCGGTATTTTGTATTCACTAAGGGTAACACATCTATTTTTCGACTTATGGTGATTTGAGCTTCGTGATTTGAGAATAAGGACATTGGACTCTCTCATTTTAATGCTTTGTCGCCAATTTGCCAGGTTTGACGTTTTGTGCGAGGGATTTGGCGTTTGCAAATTAAGATTAAGGTGGGATTTATGCATTTAAAAGTTAGTTTTATATTGTTCCAGTGCTTATAAAGTTTTGCCTTGCTGACTCAAATTTCACATAGAGTAGGATCTTATAGTAAAGACTTTCTTGCATGAACAAACCTTATCTTTCAGGGCAGTGAAAAAAAGTATCACGATTTGGCCCGATTTTTTTTTTCAGAAGGCGATTTGCTCATACGAGGTAAAAAGGAAGCAGGGTTTCCGACTTTGTTACGGTTGGGGAGCAAGTTAGGCCAAAAATACAAAGAATCTGATCAGATAATCATTGTGAAAATGCTAGCAAATGCAAGAGTAGAATTAGAACTCTCATTTCCCATTTAAGCTAATAGACTGGTGGATCTAGAACTCCATTATGTCTCTGTTAAATTCTACAGGACCACAACCTTGGCATCAAGCATGAATATATTTTTTACAGCAAAGGGCGGACCATTGTGGTATTGACTGATCATACATCACGGCCGGGTAAATTTTTGGTATGTGAACTTCATTGAAGAGGGGCTTTATCTCGGGACTTGAAATTTCAAGTTTGTTCTAGAAGCGTGCTCCTTTCTGGAAGGCCATGCGCAGTATCCATCTACTTGATGATTGACCACTAGATTCTTGATTATAGATGAATTTTTAAGCTTTTAGGATAGATTAGAAGTTGTCTAAGAGTGATCACGTATGTTTGTGTGCATTCTGCGGTAATTTTGGTTGGGCCGGAGGATTTTGCTTTTCTTTCATTTGGGCATGGAACAAGTAAGTTTGCGAATTGTTTTACCCTTTTATTTTGTTCGTGGTGTGTGTGTTGTGCATTTGCAGTAGTTTGAATTTATTCGAAGGGTTGGCATTTTCTTTCATTTGAGCATGGAACAAGTAAGTTTGCAGATTGTTTTTACCAGCACTTTTATTTTGTTAAGTGATTGTGGCAGATAGCCTTAACACCACCATCCCCATCCTCACTAACGTGAACAAATAAATATATTTTATTGCAAACAACCACATTGTTAGTGTGGCATGCACTATAAAAACTTGATGTTCAATTTGGTTCCAAATATCATATCCACAACATAGCCTTGGTCGGCTCATGATGAGTTAGGAGTTTGTTAAGGATGATCTGAATATACGAGGGCATAGGCAAGAATATGAATTGGTTAATAATGACATAATTTGGGCTCAAACAAAAAGTACAACACAACAAAATTAAGTATTTAATTAAAGGGTGGGACTCATTAGTTCCCATTTTTTTTGAACCTGGTGGTACATATGAAAAGAGCACTTGAACCGAAAACTATCGCCAATTCGATTTTTTTTGTCTAGAACGCTGCGCCGAGAAGCTTTCCTCGGTTTTCCACGATTGGCGAGTCGAGAACAAGAACAATTACAGCAGGCCCGAAGCAGAGGAAATTCATTAAAGGTGGAAATCAAAGTTCTAGATTGAAATTAAAGTTTTAATGGTTGAAGATAATACCATGATGAACCGGTGACACAAATATTACATCATCTTAGCTACGGACACCCTCGGGAACAACATACAGAGCAAAGGTCGAGGCGTTCCAAACCACAAGGAAACAACAGAGAATAGAAATCCCGGGCTAGCGACGGCAGTAAGATCATGTCCTTTGACTACGCTGA
The DNA here is from genome assembly GCA_021234155.1 of Isoetes taiwanensis. Taxonomy (NCBI): domain Eukaryota; kingdom Viridiplantae; phylum Streptophyta; class Lycopodiopsida; order Isoetales; family Isoetaceae; genus Isoetes; species Isoetes taiwanensis. Next base: position 6,396,692 of record JAJEKV010000074.1, on the reverse strand, counting down.
TTTTATGCGGGAAAAGGCAAAGTAAGAAGTTAGCAGATTGCAAGTGATGCGGAACAATACAAATAAAGAGAACAACAACCAGTTCTAAGGGCCATTGAAGAATGTAGGGCACTTCGAGGCCTTTCACCGACTCGTAGTGAAAGGCCCTCTGACGTAAGCTTAGCTGCTTAGCCCCTCTAATGGCACTTTTCGACTTCGCGGTGGCAATGCTTCAGTAAATCCCTCGCCCTTCGAGGAAAAGTTTTCAAATCCACAGGCCCTTTCACCATTCATTAGGGTGAAAGCTATCGAAATCGCGGTTTTGGGGGTTGAAAAGGAAATGAAGTGAAACGGAGTTCGAGTGCGATCGAGGACCAAACTCGCGGTGAAAGGCAGGTTTACTGGGGTTAAAGTACTTCGACTCGCGAATCCGAAGAAGCGATAAAAGCGAAAGCAGGTTCGGGGTTAGAAACCTTTCGACCGAGTCGAGAAAAGAAGCGTCGCCAACAGGTTTAGAGTCAAAAGACCTCGACTGTAGTCCCGAAAGAGCATCATGAAAAGCTCTGAGTTGAAGTCTTTCTAACTGAAGTCGAAAAGTAGGTTCTAAAATATCAAAGTAAAAAATATAAATTCCCAGGTGGAAAACATAGTTCTAAAGGCCCTTCAAAATATCACTTGAGGTCCACAGGCCGCTGAGGATAGAAAAACACAAGTCCAAGACCATTTAGATTGAAAAACAACTCTGGGTCAGAGTTCGAAAATGAATAACGCTAAGCCTCTTATCATATTACTATGCACGTTCCATGGTCGACATCTGTTGAGTAGCTGAACCTACTTACTACTTGTCTCCCTTTTTAATATCGATGTTTATCTATAACTTTATTTCAAGATAGCTTTCTTAAAATGAAGCGATTGTAATACTATGTGTTTTCTAATGGAGACAATATCCTATACTATGTATTTTTCAAATAAACTACCAATATCCTATTATTTTCTATATGAAAAATACCCTCTCCCATAGAGAAATTCCTATGTATTTTTCAGTGATACTAATGCACATGTAAATGTAACATATGCATTACAGCAATGCAATGAAAAAAAAAAAAAGA
>JAJEKV010000074.1:5768210-5951930 GCA_021234155.1 Isoetes taiwanensis | reverse complement strand
TCTTTTTTTTACGTATTGCTAAAAAGCCGTGTGGCATGGGGGTCTTTCTTTCTCTCAGCTTCTAAAACAATTCCCGAAAGCGAAACAAACGACAGCTCCTCAATTTCTATAGGCGCCAAGATAGTATTGAGTGGACTGCGGGTAGTGCTGGCGCGCCAGCATAGCACTACTCACAAGGTCCCTCAATCACATGCTATGCGCCGCATAACACGTACAAAAACGAATAATTTAACTCGCGTTAAGGAGGAGGAAAGAAATGACATACCCATTGGTAAAAGCTGGTGGTATATTGATTTTATTTTTTCGCCCGAGGACCACGGGGTATAATTCCTAATTTCTCCCAGCTTGTCGCAGCTTGAGGTGAACCAGCCAGTCAAGGCCGGCTGAAAGTGCATAATCTTTGGTCGCGAACGCTCCAAGAGGTTAATAACAAACATTGGAAAAAACGGAGTGCGTAATGTAGGCTTAATCATTAAATTCTTCTCCGTGATCTCTTTCCAGAGTAACCCAAGCGACAACAACCTTTTGCAGGACCTCGCCAAACTTTGTCATTTTTAGGCCTTGCATTTCACGCCAGCGTGCCATTATACCTATATCCTTGCTTTATGGGATCATTTTTCTCTTCCTCTTGGAATCCGCTTGACTTTACCTTTTAGTTTTTAAAGTGCCTCGTGAGAACATGTTGCAATTTTTCTTGTAGCTCCTGTAATTCCAATACATAGAAAACAACAAGCATGTTAAAAATATTTATGAGCCATGCCGTGATAAATAAAGGCTAAGATCGAGAAATACTTAAGCACGCCCATGATCTGAAAGCTAACTGAAATAATTATCATATTTTACAAGAGATGCTCCGCATCCGAGGTGGGGAGTAAGTTAGGCGCTGACTCAAGAGCGACGGGTTTTGCAAGGCCGTGTACGAGCCTGGTCATCCTTAATATCTTCTCACCTTGGTGCTCTGAACTAAGAGTTCATATTCCTGTGCATGAATTTAATTTTATCCGCGGAAGCTCATACTCATCCGATACTCATTGGTTCACGCTTGTGGCTCATTGCAAGCCTTTTGTTCTTCGTTGATGTTCAATGCAAAACAAAGGCAAGATTTGTGAGAAGCAAGTATTCTATTTCCTTTGTATAGCTGTCTTCTTGCCTTGAAACCGTAAATTTCTAAACATAGTATTTGTAGTTCTCGCCCTCTTCCTTAACAAACAACCTATCATTGCAGACCGGGCAGGATCAACTATACATATATGTGGAGTCGTTGTTGCATTCGGGCCCGCTCTTTATTCTTCTTTCTTTCTCAAAGGCAGCTTAAGGGCCATCAGAATTTTACTTGACTTGCAATTGTCTTACACCTCGGCTGGCCCTAGGTGCAAGCCTACACAAATTTACAGAGAGATGCATGATGTCGGTACACTTACATCTCACCGATTTCGAGAGCTTCTTAGGATGCCATGTCCTTCTCCTTAATTGCTATCTTCGCGCTCCAAATCGTACGTAAAAGCTTGCTTAAGGGCCTCTCCCGCAGCTTTGAGAGGAGGTTCTATGGTGGTAAATCCGTGCCAGCCTTTGTAGTAGTTTCTCTCTTTCCTTCTTTTAGGTGGCTCCCTCCTTCCTCCTCTACACTCCCTACATCCTCCTCTTCGGGATTTCCTCTTACTTCTTCCTCCTCTTCCACATCTTCACCAGATGCAAAGCAGCCCCCGTTTTCTTTAGAAAGTGCGTGCCTTTGGAACGAGGGCATTGCATCTTTCAATAATTTAGGAACAGGCACTAGAGGTTAAAAATAGATCCTGTACAATAGCAGTCCTTCAAAATGGTGACAAGATCCCGAGTACATTCCATTAGCGAAGTAGCTGAACATTAAAGTTTTTAGGCGGCGCGCCAAGAGGACAATACTTTCATAATTTTGCTTTCATTCGCCCTAATGTAACCCCTCGCATATCCCTGAGACGCATGACCGAAAGAAGAAATGGGGGTCCACCGAGTAAACATGTTGGATTCTTTAGTCGTTGTGGTGCAGTTAATATGACAAGCATCAAGAGCTCGTATCTATTAACCTGCCACATCTCTTGAAGATGTCCAACTCTTTGATTCTTTACCAAAACCGGCTACAAATGTGGCCGTGATAATAAAATACCGCAGCTCACCAGCTCTCTTAACAAGTAGCCACCGCTGGTCTACGTAAATAGGAACCTGGCCCCTCGATCATGAATGGTGTAGGTGCATCACCCCTTCGCTTGATTCTTAGCCTTTGTCGGCTTCCTTCTTGGCAAAATTTTGTGGGAGGAGCCTCCGCTCAGATTTTCTGGTTCTACAAGATTAAAACATAATAAAAGACCTGCTAGAAAGAGCACAAGCAGATCTAACATTTGAAAGGCCTATGCGCCGCAAGATGTAATAACCGCGAATCGAAAATATTATGCTCTGGCGCGCGATAGACAATGGCAGGATAAGGTAAATGCCTATGCACGATAGACAAGGGTTGCTAAATGTTGGTGCCTATGCTGCATAGACAATACAAGGGAAAACAATATGCCCCAGGCGTTAAAACACAATAATAATAAAGAAAAGATGTAATGCCTATGCGCCGCGATAGACTATGAAAGAAAAATACTCAAAATGCTACCAAGAAGAAATTCGGCAAACAAGATGTCCAAAAGCTAAAAATCAACTATCTTCGAGCACTAACTAAAAAGATCCTCCTAAACGGCTACATTTGTGGGTAAAATTCTCTTACAAGTAACGAACCGCCATCGATGAGATGTTTACGTGCACCTTCCAATTGGCCATGCATGTACGCTAACGCCATGGAGATGCTACCAAACGGAAGAGCAAATTTCAGGTTGAGGTCGAAATGGAGTATCGTGCCCTCAGATGTGCAAACGCCCATATGTTTTCTATTTATATTGTGTTAGGTAATTTTGCTTTTCGCCCATGAATTTTATATACATCTAGTTTTGGCTGCGTGCATTGACTTGTGGAGATAATGTCTAATATTTCGAAATGCCTTCTTTGGTTGTGTGGCATCTACTTTCGTGATTGAAGTATGCCATTATTAGACATATATTTTATCCCCGCTTGGCGCGCCGCATGGGCAACTAGTGTATAATACGCTTGTAACTTCTTTCTCTATGTGCGCCAAGATGGGCATGTAGACTTGCAGTTTGAAGGGAGAGGGTTTAATGGTTGAAACAAGTCACTCTTCCCAGCAATGGAGAGACGACGAGACGTTTTCACTTCCAAGTCCTCCGCACGTGGCAATATTGACTCGGTCAACAAGTAAGCAACACACCCACACCTCAAGTAGTGACGGCGAAGAACACTTCGACACGCTTTCTCCTATGCTACCTCCTCCACACCATCTCCTCCTCTTTACACCTACCGCAGGTTCACCTTCTTTCAAACTCCATCTCCAAAACACATTTTACAGCATTCGCCCGTTTTCGTCAATCTCCCCCGCCTACTACAATCAATGGTATCTTCTCCTCTTCCCTACTCAACGCATCACTCTATTTTTGATAATTCTTCACCTCCGTGAACTATACCTAATCGCTGCAATATATTGTAGATTCCATGAGAGACGTGCTGCGTCGCTGGTCTCTTCTTTAACGTAAAGGGCTTCCGAGGAAGACCTTCAAGTTCTAAGAGAAAGTCGGTGAACATTATTTGTCGCTGACTGCACTTCCGCTGGAGGGCTTACAAGGCTGATGACCCCAGAGACGAAGACGCGGCAGCTCGGTGACTCGAAGATCTACTATTGCATTAATCGCTTCAACAAAGTCCTGCGCTGAAAACCCGCTGCATAGCAAAGTGCTAAAAGATTTAAGAGGGATCCCCACAAAGTAAAGCTTAGAACTCCGCGGCGCGCTGAAATGCATTGATGGACCGCCTTTACATGAGAAAGTCGGAGGGAGATCAATTGTCGTAAAAAAAAAAATGCCATGTGCCTGCTACATTTTCGTCTTTAAGGAACATAAGACAACGGCCTTTTGTCAATGTCGAAAGGTGATCAAGAGTTGCATCAGCCTTGCATACAAAGCAGGGTATTCGGTTGAGACAATAATTTTTCACTATGTTTCAAGCAAACACAAGAAATAACTTGCTTTTAAAAGAATACATGCCATTGGTGCCGCCGATGTCAAGAGTGCAAAAGAGGTTAGACAGGAACTGCATTGATGATCATTCACACCCAAAGAAAGTTGTTTGCATGTAACGCCTAGAGGCAAAGCCATTGGTAGGTTTCTTTGACTCTAACTGCGAGTTTACTCCAAACAAATTCGTGAGCATCATCCGGATGCATAAAGATACTAAGAAGGAAGTTTATGGTATGTACAAGGATCTTCCTGAAGTTCAAGTTTCAGAAGTTCATATCCTATTCCTACTTCTTCTTGAGGTTGTTGTGGAAGCAAGAATTTAATCTTGTTAGATTCAAGAGGTACGTGTGATGGCAGGTACTAGCTGCTCCACATTAGCGAAAACGACTTCACGGCAAAGGATATTCTAGAAAAAAGTACGCCCCGTCTAATCCTCTCGCTAGCACGACTAGAGACATTGTCTTATGCCATATATCGCTATTTAGTCTTGAGTTTGTCCATGTGCGCGATAGCAGGTCTTTTAATCTTGTAGTACTCGCGACAACAGGCTCCTCTGTAATTTCGTGATCGCCTCTTCCCCCAAAAGTAGTTTCTCAGCTTTATGCGCCGCATAGCACGCCTACAAAAGCCGGAAAAGTAGCTTATGTGGAGCCTTACTGTTGCTCGGTACTGGATGCTTTGCATTAAGGCGCCAAGATAGCACTGGGTTACAAAAGCTTAGCTACGCTTCCTCAGGGAGCCTTACCGCTAGTTTCCAAGGTAATCGACAAGCCTATGCGCCGCATAGTACGCCATGCTTAGTCATAGCCTGGAGCCTTACTTTATTGCTTCAAGGTACTGTCTAACGGTCTTAATTGTAGATCAGATAACTCAAGAGCCGCGTAAGTTCACGAGAGGCTCAAGCCTTGGAGAGAAAGAAGCTAGCAAAACATAGAAAGAAATCTTGGAGAGGCCACTCATCGCTGTCCTGCGGTGGTAGACTAGATGGACCAAAAGAAGACCCCACTTCCCATTTTGTAAATGTTCCAAAGGATTTAGATGAACTGATTTCTTTGAGGCTTCATTTGTTGGGGCTTATGATCTTCATGGTGTTGTACAAAGGTGCAGTATTTTACCTATCCAAATATACACAATGATCCTAACCTCTAATGACAATAATAAATAAAAATTCCCTGGTTTCGGCAAAAGGGAGAAGTCAGGCTTCCATGGTTGTAATTTACAGCTAGACAATACTACTAGAGAAAAATAAAACCAAGTTTTATTTTGCTTATTGCTAATGCTGGTCGAGCTGGGTATCTTCTCGAAAAGGTCAAGGTTACTTTCACTTGTGGGCCACACCTTAATCGAGCAGGACCAAATGTTCAAGCAGATTTTCCGGGCGGCTGGCGGCGAAATGGTCTACACTTTAAAGTAAAGCAGAGCAAGCTTACAATCCTAATTCAGCTTGTCGGCGCTTAGCGAGACTTCTTTGATTTTCGCGGAGTCAGTTTCTCCAGTCATGCGGTGATACGTGTCCCCGCTTATCCATAAGTTGAATAATTTGACATTTCAAATATCATGTGTAAATTTTTCTCAAAGATCTGTGAAACTCAAGGGAAGGTACTTTGTCACTCCTTAAACTTGGCGTTCTCGAGGCAGGCCTACAATATTTAAAAATATGTTCCTCAAACTATGCAATGAGAAGGGCTTACCAGCCAGCCTATAATCGGCGCCAGACTACGTAGTTAACAAGGACAAAATCCCTTCGCCTCACCGGCACATGGAGAAAAGCATAAGGGTCAGTTTGGTACTTCCCAGTGAGGAGGACAGCTGGTGGGAGAATTTCTTTTCAATAATGCAGGATGTAATCAAAATCCTCAACAGCATCTCCCCTCGAAAGCGTCTTTGTTGGCCCGTAATTCTGCCCATCCCCTCAAGGAGGCAAAATTAAGGATTGCAAAGGGTTCCGCTGCAGTAATCGGGTTTCAACAAGGAACCCGATCGTGTAATGTACCTCGAAGTAGACGCGTTCCTTGAAAAGAACCAAGGCCAAACCTTAAAAGTATGGATTTGTCTAAGGGATGCTTATAGTCAGTATAATCATGATGACGAAGAGCCGCCCTTCGACGCTCGGTTAAGGACATTGTACTCAAAGACAATCTCGTAGTGAAAGTTCACCTGCATCACTAAGGATACAGATCCTTTGCTGGTCGGTATGATCCTTTGATACCTCAAGAAGGGCCGAAAACGCATGAATAAGAATCACATGGACAACTGGACCAAACGAAACCCGCGCCGGGTTTATGATTTTACTCAAGGTTGATAGTCACCGTGCCACGCATGACAACAGCTTAACTTCATCAAGTCTTTCTCAAGATAGTTCCATCGAAGGTTCTGTGGATGAGGACAAGGTTCCAAATAAGTTAGCTCTTCGACTAATTTCAAGTGATGTCGAGGAGAGGCAACGAGGACAAGCAGGACGAAGTCCGAAGGGGAGCTGACGAAAGTATAACGACATCTCTAACTCCGCCTCAGTCAGAACTTCTTTTATAATCAAAATGTAAGTACATCAGTACTCCTAGTTTTGGCTAGAGTTTTGTACATTGCTGTACATGTTTCGTACATGCTCGGTGATAGCTTCTTCCAAGTTTATCCGCTGTTTTTCATGTCTTGTATAAGCCAAATGCCACGACATGTTAGTTATGTCTTGTATGTTTTTCCTCGCTGCCTATGCGCCAAGATAGCACCTTGTGGTCTTCTTTATAATAACAAAGAGAGATACTTAGATTTGGCTAATCTTGCTTTTATTTCTTGTGAAGATTTTAATGGTTCTTTAATCTTTGCTAGTTTTCTCAGATTCTAGATTTTCTTAAAAGGTGACTCCAATTCTTACCTTGTTGGGTACCTGCCAAATTCACAAAACAGCAAAGCTTAATTTTGGACCAAAAAAAGGTGTCACAAATCAAAATTGAGGGCTGTTTTTCAATTGACCCCCAAAAGTGGCAATTCTTCTTTAAAGTTTTTTTAGGGAATTGAAAGATTCCTTTTGTGGTGCAAATCCAGGTCATTAGTGCATTTGCTAGGTCACCTTGTTTGACCTGAGGTATCATAGGCTTGCCATTCTCTATCTCTACCTATATTTCCTCCCTCCTCTCCACTCATCCTTCAAGGTCTCACTCCCCATTGGAAGATTGGAATCCCCACCCTACCCGAAAAGTGAATCGCAGTAGGCCCTGAATGACCCTTCAAGGTCCAATGTATAACCATCCACAAAGCTCTTTCCTAATCGGCACTTCCTCTAAGGAGAGAAGCTATAGGGTTTGGAGTAGTGTGCATTCATGCAAGATTTCCATTAGCCTAGGAAAATTGGTCATTGTCCTTCAAAGATACAACTATATTTTAAGCAAATAATGCATCCACATCCTGCTGGTATGCCCCTAGCATAAGAAACCCTAAATTAACTCTTTCAAATATCCCCACAACAAGTAAGTAGGATAGGAAAAGAAAAACAGACTTAATCTTTCCAGGCCTTGGCCATTAACATCAAGTTGCAAGAGAAACCCTTTGTAGATCTTGGGTCTACCACGCGGAAGTTGAAAGCCCAACATACCCATGACCCATGCTTCCTAAACCTTTGCCTACTGAACTCTTTTCCCAATATTGTTAGGGTTTCCATCTAACAATGCTCTATGTAGTGCCCTCGCTGTGAGGGTCCCGAGGTGACCATTGTATCCATTTTCATAGTTTCTCAAACACCTCATGATACTCCCAATATGAAAAACTGACCATCACTCCACAATTCCAAACTAAAATGGCCATAGTAGGTTTGAGTCCGCTTCCATGCAAGATTGCCCCAAATATTGAGATCTCAGAAGGGTAAGCATCTCCACATGACTTTGGTATGTACTTAATTGTGGAAGATAAAGTCTTTGCTGGTCCATATCATCTTGTCATGTATAATGCATAAATAGTTATTAGTTCCAAATGCATAAAGTCCCTACATCCAATAACATGATCTACATGATAGTTGGTCACCATATGGTCCTTCATATGCTCCCTTTATCCCAGCTCCCTTTGACTAGGTTCACGGGGCCTTATCAAGAGTCTCCTCTAACTTAGCACACATGCAAATTGCACTTTGCAAAGTTGTTTGAAGCTGCTATGTTGGATACATGGATTGAAATGCTTCTTCCATAACCTACTAAAGCTAGGGTTGGGATATTGGAAGAATTCTACCCTCTAAGTAGAGAATTCTAATTTCTTCCAAAAATACTCTTTGAGTACAATGTGATGGCAACCTTTTCAACAACCTTCCTTTCATCCCTTCTGCTTTTGTGTGGCATAGACTCGGTGATTAAATCACAGTTATATTTTTCTTAAATATCTCCCCTGCAGCCAAGGTCCTAGCCGCTATTCCAATAAAACCATTATTTCATGTAAAGCAATCATGTTCCTCAGCCATTTTTTTGCCAATTATGCCATGAAGAAGTTGGAATTTCAAAAATGGATAGTCCGCCATGCTTTTTGTACATATCCATTTGCCTAGCAAAGGGTATCTTTCCTCTGCTTTGGTTTCTTTCATCCCCGGGCGTGCATGCTCTTAAGATCAAGGGTGGCATGTAGGGTCCCTTCCTCTCATCATCAAAGGTAATTTCCTTTGAAAAGTGGCTCTTGCTTCCACCAATCGCTCTATTGTAAAGAATTGCATACAAGCACTCCAACAACAATCTGAGCCCCTAACCTTCACCATTGTCTCACGTTTGGTGTCAATAATCAACTTGGCTCTTTTGCTAGGATAATGTTCCAAGTAAACCATACTTCCTTTTGCCAGGGTTTAGAGTTCCAACTGCCAATGGATCAATATCAAGACAACGTTGTCCCCAACAACCTCAAAGTTCGAAAAATATAATCCTCCACAAATTGAACAACACTACTTATAGCCAGTGCCATGATGCAAGGAAACACCTTCCAATTGCTCGACACAACCAAAACATTCCTTGTCACCCAAACCTTGCATCTTTCCAATTGTTCTTCCAACATCTAAATTGCAATACCAATATTGTTCCCCTTGTAGCCTTCACCGCCAATTGGATTCATGATCCGCTAGCACAATGACTCCTTGGCCTACTATTTCCTTTGTTGCACTTGTGCATGATTCTCACCTTCTTGTTCCTCCATTGCAATCTCTACTATAGAGGACTAATTGTTTTTCTTAGCATTCTTTGTTAGGTTGGTTTTTCCTTGATATTGCTCTTTCAATATGTTGCACAATTCATCTCGAAAGTTGAGAGGCACCATTGACCTAGGCAAATTCAAAAATCTCTTTAATCAATGAGTAGGAAAAACAGTTGCCACCATATAAGATAAAAAAAGTAATGTGACATTTCTTATGGAATATGTAGAGGTAAATCCAATTTTTAAAAAGCAAGAAATTCCTTGGAAATAGAAGTTTTAATATAATAATAACAATGGGTGTAAACGTAAATCATTTAAAACAAGAATTTTGTAGCAACAAACAAGGAAATGACATTTATAAATATATCCAAATTTTAATTATCGAAAAATTTGGATATATGGATTACTTAAAAGACATATATATAACTCCGATAGACGCGGAGAATTTATTATCCATATAATAATATACCCTAGATGATATAGCTGACGGAATTTCAGACGCCTCATGCATATTTGAGGCAAATCAATTATTCACGCTTAATTTCTAATTAACCCTATATATAAATCCTGGCTCACGCTTCAAGACCTCCATTCGGGTCTAAATTTTTTTCTCGGCCTACCATGAAGTTGCTTAGCCCTTGGGCCACTGAAGCTTTCTTCATGAAGAAACCCAGGTCTCTTCTAAAGACGCTGGCTGAATTGGCTTCAATTCCTCCCCGGGTAAAAGTATTGCTAGTGTCATACATTAGTTCTAAATTCATGTACTATTTTGCACTAGAAACCCGCTTTTTGTGTACTGAATGTAAGGTAGGAGGCCACGCGTTTCGGTTGCTATATATTTGAAAAGGAATATATTTGATCAGCTCGTCATCATGACATGAAGTACCGACTATTGTTGCGTAAATTTTGGGTAATAATCACCGGATTCCTCCATCCAAAGCAAATTCCCTCCAATCCATCCTAAGCAAGCAATTCCCTCCAATTTACGGCCAAGAATCTAAAACAAAGAAAGAATTTCAAATTCTGGCTTCTGGATTCTCAAAATGCATATCAGTTTTCTTATAGTAGTAGTAGTGGCATGGCACAAGAAAATCAAAGTATGAAATAGAATTACTCAGCTGGATGTCCAAATGAGACTATGGATAATCAAACTCCATAAAGGGAAGCGTAAAATGGTTGAACAAGATAATTTAAATGACATACGAATGAAGTGATGTAGAGTGATAATCACAATGCTGAGAATGGCGTGATCATATTCCTGTACTTCACCAAAAAACTGTAAAAGATAAAAGGTTGTTGAATGCTTTAGAAATGAAGCCGCTTCTTCATCTCCCCGGGTGAAAGAGAGGTATTAGTTCTGATCTGCAAGATGTACGCAGCTCTTGGGTTGTTGTCCCCATGGATTGGGCTTGGCCTTCGTGGGTTTTCTGGTGAAACATTCATTGTTACAAAATCTCAAAGATGGATTAGAAGAGGTTGCACTTTAATAGCAGCTGACAAGTTGGCAGCCAAGCACCTGCTTTATCCATGATTGTTGTAGGGTATTGGGAATTGAAGCAAAAGAGTCTGCTTCAAAAAATGTTGAACTGCCATCCTCGAAATTCGTCATACTGGGTAGCAGTACAGAGAATGAAAACTGTGTGTCCAAGTATATGGGCATTAGCAGCGTAGTTATAGATCCATTGTTTGGACGAAGACACAAAGCAATTAGTCATCCACCTTGGTTGAACAACACCTCGTTTCACCTAAATACAGTGGATGTAAGAAAAGAAAAGGCACGTGCAATCCAGCTTTGATACATAAAATTACGTATTTCATTCTTTACCTGCGGTGAAATGCTTCCTCATCCCCTCATGCATATGTTCATTTCTATTGAATTTATAGCATCTCTTTGTTTTGATGTATGAATGCTTTCACTGACTGACCATATTTGGAGGTATTCTGAATTTTACTTACTTTTATACATGCAATCACCTTTGTTGGTTCATACATTTATTGGACTAAGTGTGATATTACACTAAATCTTCCTTCTTATTTATGTTGACTCCAAAAATTTTAAGCAATGTACGATTAGATATTTGCATAATATTTGTATGTTATATTAGCGTCTATAGAGGAATAATATCTTGTAATTGCATTCTCTCGTGATAGTGCTCCATGACTTCAAGAATCTACTCTAGAACATTAATATGCTCTAGGGTACAAAATGCCCGCCACCTAATTATCCTCCTTACACACGATTTAATGTACATGTGTAATGTATATCTCCTTGTCCTTATGTATAGCCAGTAAAGGAAGCATTCCGAGTACATATGGGATATTACATGAGTGCATATGAGTACATCCCCAGTACATATTATACATTATGAGTACATGTTACTGACTCGCGATGTGTACTCAATTGCACATACAAAAAAATCTTTATTAACTTATATGATTTTAGGTCTTTAATGTGCCGAAATGCACTAACTTGTGGAGCAACACCCGAGGAGACGGCATCAGATTGTTCAATAATTCTCAAACCCTCGGGACAGGTAAGGAAGCTAAAGGAGAAACATACAAGCCAGGTCAAGCATGAACAAGCAGAACTTCGTAGCAGCATGCACTTGCTGAGGGGTTGCTTCACATCAATTGTAGCCGCACTCAGAAGTTTGTGCCGCTAACAAAATGATGGAATTTATCAGGCCTACAAGCATACATAATCAGAATGTCGCGACTTCTATGGAGGAGTATGCCTATCCAAAACATGATAGTGATGAGAGTGGCAATAAATTAAATTGTATTACAAGGATTAAAGAACCTGGTAAGGTAACATTAGTCAGGTCCAAAAGAAACTAAAAATGACACGGCGCGCAAGCTCAATTGGCAAATATACCTTATGTGGATGAGAAGTTCAAAAGGAGTCTCAAGAAGGCTCAGATTGGTGGAGAAGACAAATGTGTTCGCACCTCCACGTCGATACGTTTGGTCACATGAAGACATTTATCCATCACAGTTCCCGTACCTCAATCGGGTGCCAAAGGAATCTATGATGTCAAAACCCGAGATGATCCAGTGATATCGGGCAGTTGACTTTGCGTAAAAATTCATACATTGGGCTTCAAAGGAGGTTCACTTTTAACATTGGAATACGCATCAAGTTACTATAATGGTACGATTACCATGCTAAAGGTAAATGGCATCTTGAAGAAGATCATCACCAGATATTTCTCACATTTAAATCATGATACACATTTTGTACAAATATGCATTTAAGCTTCATCTAAATGCTTCAAAGAGAATGGTGGATCTCAGCGACGCATCATATTGTGTGTAACTGATGGCTAGGCCGCATAATAAGTCCGTGGGCAAATTCTATATTTCATACTGTGTAATTGCGTTGAATATGTACCCGCCATAATGGAATCTACATTTTGGGTTCTCAAGCATGGAAAAGATGAATATGATGGAGAGTCTCGCTAAGGCCAAGGTGTTACTTGGTGTACCGGTCAGCTTACGAACATGGAACAGTAGATTAGAGGTACATGATGCTTGAAATGTCTCGGCATGGGCACCGTTAACAGAGTGTACCGGCGCGAAGGAGTCGACATTGATAGAACTAATGATTGATGTGCAACCTTCCCCGGCATTCAAATTGCATGCTATAGCTTCATAAGTCCAACTCTAATTTCACTCAGTAATAATGGTGGAGACCATTATCTGGCTTCCGCAATGTTTACATTAACTTTGAATGGGATGCCGGTGGAGCCCATTTCAATTTCAGTGAAGTGGCAATTAAAGAAGCTAGTATTCCCCGAAAATCAAAGTGAGAATGAGGGAAAACCCACGCTTTTGCAAATGAAAATGAAGAGCTCAGAAGATCGAAAATGCATATGTTTCGCTCTTTAAGGCAATTGTGAAATGAAGAAAATGTGCCATACTATATCCTTTCTTTGCAAGAAAACAAAAATTTGTTTTGCAGAAAATGTTGGGTTAACCTGCAATTACAAAAATTATCACCATACAAAGAACAAATGAACCGTGATTACTATCAAAATTGCCCCGTTGCCCATGGGCATAAGTTATCGATTTATAAAGGAAGTTCTCAGACTCCGCAGAAATCATATATTGGAGCAAAGTTTGCAATGCTTAACCATATGGTGAAGGGCGCTTCAGAAATTTTATGCATTATCTAATTTATGCATGAGATGCTACTGGAAGTCCGGCTCAAATGCCATATGATCTCGAATAGCTTGAACATTATATGTCGGATGATTATATGTTGGAGTAGAAACTGAAGAGAAATTAAAGGTGGTGGAGTAATGAGCGATTTATATTACATTGTAATTGAGTACACTCAACTTATTTCAAACATGTTTCTTGTTATTGATAACCTTTTACGTAATATATCAACTTCTTTATGCCTAACTATTACATCCTGCGGGTGGCTGAAATCTCAGGTATTGTGAACCATTCTCCTAAGATTTCCTGAGCTTATATATATCGTTAGGATTCAATGTGGCAGGCCAATCGCCACTCTTTGCAATTGGAAGCCTAATTCTTCACGTTAATAAGTAGCTTGACTCGTAAGACTTTGGCAACATTCTTCCCCATGATCAGGATCATAGATCTTGTGAATTGCCCAAAGTATTGCTAGCATCTCATCCCCTGTGCTTCTTCTTCGACTGCTCGAATTGCTCCCATAATCCAAGCAGTCGGTAAGGACCTTGCTTCTTATACATTAAGCCAAAGCGAGAATTGGTACATCTCGAACATATTCCCGTCAAATTCCTAAAGTAGAAGGTGGTTCATCTGGTTCAACTCTGCTCCATATGTATGAGCTGCATGTATTCTTTGTTCCAACCCAAACCCCGGCTTCCATGCATAAATTCTCTTCAATTTCCATTTCAACTTCTAATCCAAATAAAAGCTAAAACATTAGCATTTTTAAATCTAAAAACCTCCTCAACCTTAAATATTAATAATAGATATAATTTAACAAGTACTCAAAAAGAGTTATGCTAAATCAACATCAAGAAAAGCTACAAGAAAAATGCATTCCGCCTTTATCAAAGGCATTGTAACATAGGGCCTTTATTCCGCTCATATCTTCACCAGATTCATCCACTATTATAGTCTTGATGATAATGCACTGGCGTCCTAAGAGTCAACCAACTTATGCTCCTTTAAGCAAAATTTCTGGTGTAAATCTAGTGTTATTTCCAACCCTACCAACTAATCAAATAAGAAAGGGATTGTGATGGTTTGTCGCTCTAACAACCATAGTGGCAATACCAAACATAACTTTCTTGTTGAAAAGAGCTTTGTGCTTAGACTCAAACACACCAATGAAGCCTAATCAGCATTGTATTTAGAATATTCAATGACAATACACACCATAGGTACTACTTGAGGGGTTACACCAACCGAATTTGTGTAAGGAAGTCCCTAACATCTCTTTTTCCATAACATGTTTAAATTTTGGATTACCATCTTCAGCAGATTGTCCGTAAAATTGATATAGATATCTAAGGTAAGAGTTGAATCAAGGTACGTAAACCAACGAAAGGGGAGGCATATTGAAGCATTGCTTTCATTGTTGGTCTTGCAGTAGAAAACTCCATGTTCTGTAATTATGGGCTTGTAAGAGGAAATATGCATCTCGAGTTCTATGGAAAGTAACCTGCAATTAATCTTTGATCTCAAATATTAGAGTCCCCGTAAGGAAGCAAAATATAATTAACATACAGTAGCACTAGGATTGCAACCATTCATTGATTACATTATCAAGATTACATAAAGCCAAATGGCTTAGTTGTTTCCAATAAGAAAAAGCCAATTGGCCTCATTTGATAAAGAGTTATGAAAGAGTTAAGCACTACCATGCTTCTCTTTGCGAGGTGCTGTAGTGCCCGCTTCGACGAAAGATGGCTCTTATAATTAATCATAGCCTTAATGAGCACATGTCTCCTCGGATCGTATAATTCGAATCAAACCAATCTGAAGAGAATCAAAGAATGAAAAACAAATAGTTTTCGTAATTAAATATTATATAAAAAGTAATTGTGTATATGCTATCTCACCATGCTCTTTTAGCTTGCACCTCGGCATCCACAAAGGCTTGCATATAAGCCATGACATAAAGACCACAAGAGGCCAGGTCACCTTGTTGTGGAACCTTCGTGTCTAATTTCTTCGCACTGAATTCTTTATATAAATATCAAATCTTACGAACCGAATTAGTCAAATGCTGTAATGATATCTCTTTATGAAGCCCGCATGAAAATAACATCAATTATGAAGCATTACACCTAATTAATAGTGATGCACTTACATCATAATCCATCCTCGTCGACCGCATTCTTTAGCGAAGTCTCGTAATAAGGCGATAGCCGGAGAAGACAAGGTGTCGCTACGCTCTTGGCCTTATTCCAAAACAATGATGACTAGTGCATGGTGCATAGATCCTCAACTGGATTGGAAATCATAATATACCGGCATTTGCTCAATATGATTCCCCGGTTCTTTTGAACTACAGCAACCGTGATCACACCATCGTGGCTGCACTTCCATGACAGCTTTGTTAAAGCATCGCTCAGAGGGCTAAGAATTCTCCTTCAAGGAAGAAAATGCATCACGCCATTTTGTCGCATAATGCTAATCAGATACCTATTCACAAAGAAAGTGAGGTTAGATGTTCGCAGAAGCAACTATAATGCAAAAAAGAATCGACTGCTACTACCTTCCAAATATACTCAGTATGCCCGTTGACATGTGCCCTGCTCGCAAAGACCTTCCACACAATATTTAGTCACCTTGATTAGAGGCTTTATCGGAAAGGGTAGCATGGAACTATTTTCAACAAGTCTCCGTGCCCTCAGAAGCGTACTGCATTATTGAGAGAGACAAATGAATTCTGTAACTAAATTAATCTTACTTACTCCGTAATGGGCCATCTCCAGATCGAAAGACCCTTCTAGATGATGTTTGGCTTCTAGTCCCGTAGAAGTCATCATAAAATTGTTCAGATATTACACTTTAAAAGTTTGCACTAACATAATAAATTCTTTGGTTGAAGCTGTATTTCACACTCCTTCCTTTTCTGCTCATTCTCGCTTAATCAACCTTGGTCTCCTCAACCTTGGTTTCCTCTATGTCATCAACCTTATGGCCTCGTAACCTTGTTTCTCTCAACCTTGCTCTCTCAACCCTTGGTTTCCACTGCCACATCATCCTTTGGATACCTCCACCATCTTCCTCCTTAATATGGCTACTTATCCTCTATCTTTCAATGTATTGCTCAACAGCAATGCTTAAGATCTTCACCACTCTTAACACTTCCGCATAAATTAGTCACCAAAGTTAATCAGTATTGTGAATCCTAATTTAAAGTTAATGGTATACCCGCTGAATCATCAAATAACAAAGATTTGAATTTCCTGCTGAAAATGATGGCATTGGCTTAATAGGTTTCAAGTAAATTGGTTTCTCCTCGAAATTTGTATTGTGAAGAAAGACCTGCACTGAACTTTTATACTCGGGGAAGAAAACTTGAAGAACCTACAAAAAAATGGTGGTGTTTAATAATTGCTAAGGCCACAAAGCAAAAAGAAGATGTAACATACTCCGGCAGATAACTCACCGCCTTCGCTTAACTTTTCAACCTCTCGGCCAGATAATCCACAAATGTTCGAATCGTATGCTCGTATTGGTATGGAATTCCAAGTGACATATCAAGCTCATATGACATGAAAAAATTAAATTCCGTGGATTGTAAATCAATCAAATGTGATATATTTACTTACATGTATCCGAGGGATTCCCCATCGGGTACTCAAGCCTTCCTCAAAAGACTTTACAAGGTTTACAAAGTGATGCCCATGTAGAAGTATTTCTCAGAATCCTCCCTCGACCTTTCCTCACAAATCCAACACCTTGGAAGAAAGTGCTGTTGGTTTTCATTGCCATCTACAATAAAGAGTAGAAAAAGACTTCGAGATAAGAAAAAGGAATATGCATGATTAAAATGGCATCTACAATATCATAATTCTTTCTCGTTTCCTTATGCTACCAAAATCACTCCTCGTGACCGCCGACATTGAGTATATCAGATTCCATCACTAAGAAATGTATTCTCACGTACTCTACAAGTAAAGTCAATGAAAAAATTCGTCCTGATAATGTACTCCAATGTATCCATCCCATAATGTACTGATTTATCATGTAAATGTACCCTAATGTACTCTGAAAATGTGTAAATTTAATGTACTCCTCAAATGCATTGTTCTTGAAGTACAATCAATGTAACAAAGCTAGCCGATATTGTAATTACCTAATCGATGAGTCATGAAGTATTCAATAATAACTCAAATGTAATTTTGATAGCACAATAGCAATGTATCTCATAATTGCTACACTATACAAGCTCTCAATAACAAGTAATACCATAACTACATTATCAGCTCATGAGCACATGAAATTCTCAAAGACTCTCATCTTTAAAAAATAAGTAGTCTATTTGGCAGCATTATACATGACTGAACCCACATTATCCAACTACAGTAATTTAATTAACATCTATACATCTGCTACAGTAAATTGCTATTCCATGAGTACTGTGGGATCAACACATGAAATCTTGTGCTAGCAAGATAGATATACATTGCATAATAAGGGTGTTCCGTGATGGTGCCGTAACCAATCGGATCTCACACCTCAAAAGATTGCTCACAATATGTACATGAAGAAAAGCAACAATAATAAATCATCTCTAAGAATTGTGACTGGAGAGGGAGGGGTCAGAAAGTAAGGATCGAATGTTCTAAAATCTCCTCGAGTTCCATAATTTTGTCTCCTCACAAATTTACTATATCAACAGATGTAGCCTAATCTTGCATCTACATGTTTCCACCGTAAGATTCATGTCAATATGTTTCTAGAGCTCACCGACTGCAGATTCTTGATTCCTTTGCTCGATAGCATCCCCAACTTTCCATTTTAGGTGCTGAAATCTTATGGCACTTTCAGATGTTTGGTCCAGCTTTGGATTAAGGATCCTCCAATGCTGCTTACTTTGGTTTTTCCACATTCCTCTCGCTCTCGGACCAACCTGATATAAACCGCCTCCCTTCCTTGTGCTTCAAATGTATCAAGGATCTCTTTGCCTCTTTCCTTTAACTCGCTTAATTTCTTGCTTAAAGATGTTTTCACAATAGATTCTGCCGCTTCCAAGAAGTTAACAAAACTCTAATTGCTCCTTTGTGTAACTCTTAGCTGAAGTCTTGGCTTTTTGCATTTGTATCATAGATTTCACTCTGTCAACACCTCACTAGATAGATCCTAATCCTTTTTGCTTCGATCCGGGCCTATATGCTTTGATATTCCTGTACCCACTTCGCACCTTTCATGCAAATGCAAATGCCCTCATAAGTACGTAGGGACATAGTGATTCATAACATCTTTCTTCCAAAAGCAACTCATACCATTTGCAGAATTCCTTCTGTCCACTTCATATCACTCACATCCTTATAGTCATACCCGCTATGCTTCATCACCCCATATCTCTCTTAATGCCAGCATCATAATCATTTTAAACATCACAAAAATTCAGCGTCTCTGAGTCAGTTTCCATGAAAACCGGTATCAGAGGTAAATTTCCTTTGGCATGCTAACTTGAAGCTTTCTTATTTGTCGGAGGCTCTCGTCCTGAGACTTTCGAACCCTGATTGTGTCTTCTTTGGGGTCTTGCCATGTTTACAAAGCATCTCGCAAATGAACAGCAACAAATTTGATTTCATAAGATAAATTTGGTCTCTAAATATTTGAAGATCGCATCAGAACCAAACGTGACTGCTTATATTCATGTTAAACCTACATCGATTTAGCTTGAAAATACCGGCTGATTTTAACCCATAGGAACCAGTCTCTATTACTTGAATTCATTTTCTGACTGAAATCACGTAAAAATTAAAACTAAAATAAAGAAAACAAACTGGCTGTGGCAGATCACACGGATATGCAAGGTTCCAGCCGGCTCAAACGCTCTTAGCAAAGGCTAATTTTCTAAACAAACCAATTTTGCCCCACTTTGGGTTAGGCCATGAAACAGGGGAACAAAATGGAGGGAATTCTTTGGGTACACTCAATAGCTGACATTTTCTTTTAATGATGGCAATCAAAAACTTGCTATAATTAAAAAATACATAACGCTATATATGTAATGTATTCGAATGGCCCTTTTTTATCAATTCTAGTTGCTTATACTTCTCATAGATTTTATTTCACTTCTCCTCCATCTCGATTCAGGATGAAGAGGAGGAAGAGGAGGGAGTTGGAGGAAGAGGAGGAGATGTCCTCTCAAGAACACATGACCGCCTCGCCTGTGGTTGGTTTTGACTCCCCTCAAACAGAATCTCCTAAGAGCTCTGAGGAGGAGGAGGAGGAGGAGGAGGAGGAGGAGGAAGAAGATTCGAAGAAGGTCGGCTGCCAATTCGACCAATTTTTAGAATGGTTGAGAGATGAACCGTGCCTTGCATGTCCGCTTTTATTTTATTTTTTCACCCTTTCTTTCTAACACCTTCTTCTTCTTCTTTGTTGCGTAATGGAAGATCATCGATGCATCCCGTGGCCCCTTTTTTTTTTGGTTTCTAAGCGTATTTTGGACAATTTCCCAGCATTTTTTCCCTGTAATCTTTGTGAAAATTTCGCACTGGCTAAGCCTTCTGCAGTCAGATATAACTTTTATGAATGAAATCAAACAGCTTTTTCTGCTTTTAAAATTTTTCAAACAAAGGTTCTTCTAACAATTTGAATTAAATCCAACCTGCTTTCTCCAATTATTTTGCCCCATGTTCGTCATTGTTTTCTAAAGTTTTGTTCTCGTGATTTGTCTCAACAAAGTCTCCTAACACTATAAATCAACCACATGAGAAATCTCGATTCATCACAAGAATCCATAGGGAAATTTTCCTATACCACCTAAACAAGTCCCTGAACTCAAGTCTTTGAGTCTTGATAATTTTGCTCCTTTAAAATCATTTTAATTTAGCCTATATAAAATTTCTAAATTCTATTTTTCTAATGCAATAAATGGAATAAATGCTGAGAATTTATTGCATAAATGCACATTCTCCATATATACTATATATACATGTCATGTCCGGCAGAAGACCAGACGCCAAAGCGGTTAATTCAAGCAGCAATCAATTATTCACTTAACTTATTTCACTATGCCTATATAAATCCATTTCACGCCTCTCTAAAGTTCCTTCCTACATTTTCTTCCTTCCTTCATAATGACACGCTATACCAATAAGCCATCCTGGGCCCCAAAAATCTTGGTGGAGCCGATTTATTTTCAAGAATGAGATGTTTGGTTTCGCAATTCTGTCTCTACTAAAGATCCTACTTTTGTTCAGAAAGACCTCAGAAAGGTGAGGACAATTCTAATTGTCCTAAGCAGAGGACTATGTCCCATGAATCCTCAAAGCCCCTGAATTAAATCCAAAGCAACTTAACTTAAGGTTAGTTTTCATTTAGTTTTAAGTCGCGATCTCAATGGCGTGTTTAATCCAAGAAGACAAGCTTGCATTTGCTCTCGAGAAGCGAGGAAGCAGATGATGTTTATGAAACCGTAATAGCTTTTATAAAATTCATCCGCTTCTTTGTTTCGAAATTCTTTTGAGTTTCTCTTCCTAATTCAATCATGCTATTGCATGCAAGTTTCTATTATGAATAGCGAGTAGAAAGTATTTTAAAATTCCAAAGAGGCACATTTGAAACACGCCAAGCTGTTTCATGCTAACCTTAGCTCTTTCAATTGACGCTGGGTAGATTCAAAGGGAGAAATCAGACAGATAGATAAGTAAATAGATAAAGGCCAGTAATGCGGTAGATAATTGCCCGGCCTTTATCTATTTACTTATCTATCTCAGATGTTTTTTCTCTCTCTCTCTCATTGAATGCACGCCGAAAGGCGGTATAGTTTTTCCTATATACAGCTTCTTTACACTGAAATGCAGACAAATAATTTTATCTCTTGTTTCAACTTTTGCTAAACACGGGCGGTTCTTAGTTTCTAAGTTTATAAATAACAATGAACATAACACGCGAATACCGAGCATTCGCCACTTCCTATTGATAGGATGCTGTTACATTAATCAAATTCTATTGGTGATGAAGATGCATTGGAGTTACATTTAGCCAGCACCGCCAATGTTTCCGCCATTCCACCTCCACCGCTGAACCGGGCACCGAAAGCACCAACCACTGAGTAACGGGCCTTTGGTAACCCCGAGTAATTTGATCAAGTAATGATGATGGCAACAGAGCGCAGTGCAGTTTTGATAGATCCGCTCAGTCCCTTTGTACCCATCTAGGCTGGCCCTCTTATCTAATCACTTCAGAATGCAGCATGCATTGATCGAGTGAATCTCTAGGATCCGCCAGCTCGGTAGATTCAAAAATGAGGAGCCGTGGTTTCTTAGTGGTTAGCCTCTATGCCCCATGCCCCAACATCAACCACACTACCACAAAGTGTGATACTCTATAATGAGATGGCTCAACCAATGGAGCAGAGGAGCGGTGAGGTGGACCAATGGTGGAGGCAGTGGAGCAAAGGGGAGGTGGAGCTAGAGCCGTGTTTTGCTGGAGTTTTACCTTAAGAATTCACTATGCCCCTAATGGAAATGGGAGTATCGACAGTCTCGGCTTGGAAGTCAAAGAGTCCGATTTGTCCTGGTTTATCCGGGGCCCGTGACATATACAATTGTAAACTTTTCCAATGAATACAACAAATTTTGTCTACTTTATATTTCTACAATGTAATACATGTTACATACCTTTTTGCTTATTTCGGCTACGCAACAAATGTTCCAACACTTTCTCCAACTCCGTATCCCCATAATCGGGTGTCCAAGCAGGTAAGCTCATCCATAGCTACCGTTAATCAATCGTGAACTCTGACATACTTATCCCCGAAGGAATTCCATGACAGCTTGTAGCCTGATCGATGGAGCTCTGATCTTGCATAATCCTACTCTTTCCTTCTGATTTGTAGTTAACATGAAATCTATCTTCGACACTACGCATTAAATTGCCTATTCGCATAATTCCTTTATCGAAATTATTGTACAAGCTTATAGGAATGAGATGCTTACTTCAGAATTTCAGGACGCCCTCGCTAAACATACTACGCCTCTACCGCACTTGGCAGAAATCCCCATCCGCTCACAAGAACCGCATGGGCTCCTTCGCCTACCCCCGCGACTCGAGGTGACTCTAGCGCGGAAGGGAACACGGTGTCTTTATGCCTTCCCCTATGGGCTCCTATAACAGCCGAAGTTTCTATAACACGTAACCGAAGTATTACATAAACATATATATAAATACTACTCGGAGAGGGTAGTGTAACGCACATAAACCTATACATAATCACAAACCATAAACAGAGAGCTCCTACTGCACTGCAAGGAGGATGACCGGACCGCCAGGCCTCAAGATAGAGCGCACCGAGATGCCATGGCAATGGCGCAGGGCTGGTGAAATAGAATAATGGCTGGTTGATTCACTCCATCCGGCCTCCTCGCGCATACTTTGCGATGTGGGCTAGATCAGTGCTCGACAGACTTAGCCTTCCTGGACACGCATCCCATGGCATCACCCATCTGGACTACCTCCAGTTGCATCTCCCCGTCCGGCGAGGGCAGGAAGGGTTGCATCTCCCTCTTCCTGTGGTCTAGAGGTGCCGCATGGCTAGAGAATCGTATGCACGCACGACTGCACTGACCGGAATCCCCCAAAACTAGTGTTTTCAAGCCAACACTCTGTAGCTCCCCGAGGCAGTGGCAACACCACACCCCGTGAGGTGCCTGGACTCCATGCTCGGCTCCACCTAAGGGACCACCATAAGCCTAGCTCCACTATGGGATCCCCTCAAGCTCCCTCACCAAAAGGTGGATCCTCCTCCACTTTCCTCTAGCCTCATGTATTCAAATATCGGCACAGCTCAATAGCCCGGTGGGCTCCTATGCACAAAGTCAACTATTGTGGAACTATATCTACTCTGTATATACTACATATGGCCCTAGGTCTCTACCCCCTTCCCAATACAAGAGGATGCAACATGATCAACCATCATCACATTATTAACTACTACATCATGGAATAATTATAAGAAGTAACATCCTAACCTTAATCATACAACCAATCATAGTTAGCCCTTGGATTAGGGTTCAAGATGTTGAATATGGGTTCTAGGGATGGCTCTACTCTAGATATTAAAATACTAGCACATCCGAATGCTAACTTGTGATGAGCTTATCACAACTATTATCTTATATACCTGCTCCTCGGCTTCCTCTCCCTCCAGATCCGGCTCCATGGTCTTCTACCACAAGTCAGTCAGTTCTACCCAAGAACGGCCCACCAACAGCCGCACTGCCTCATGCCACATCGAATCCAGGTTCAAAACTGGCTCAACAAGTAGGTGAGTCCTCAAGTGCTAGGCTGGAAAAGAGGTCTGAAAGCTAGGGCTTCATGCCTATATAAGTTAGGGGGTCCACCTAGGGATGCCACGTGGCACCAATCTGGTGAGTCCCTGTAGGGCGGTGGCCCCAACAGGGTTAAAATACGTGGATAATGGTCTAAGTTTGATGGTTGGCTGGGTTATGAGAAACTAACCTAGCCATGCCCCTAGTGCCACAATCTATGGTATACAAGGGCTATAAGGATAGACTTAGGGATGGTACCGATCCGTGGAATATAATGATTTATGGCGATATTCCTCAATCGGCCAAGACGTTCTCCCCCTTAGGACAATGTCGCCCTCAAGATTGGCGCTTAAGGTGACGAACCTACCCTATGCCTAACACAACAACATGTCATAACCTTACTTAATGAACTTAAGTTTCTTATTTAGTTCAAGTCGCACCTTGTTCGGTCGTTCATACAAAATTATATAGCCCACATCAAGTATTTCTTATAATAATTCAAAATACTCATTATAAGAGTTATTAGGGTTCATAATCCAATTATGGCCTCCCATCTCTCTCGTGAACGCCCTCAAGCAGTCCCTCCTTCTACTCTTACACCGCGATACACACGCTAGTTTAGTTAACACTGTGGTTTTAGGGGACCACCTCTTACCTCCTCGGAAATAACTAATCACCTGTTGTCCTACTACCCGCCCAAGATCATGCAGGTCTTTCGATTTGAGCTTAGGGGATTATTTAAGATGTCGTTCTATCACGCCCCATGATCGAAAAGTTACTCTTTGTACACGCATCCCCCTCGATCGCACGCTCTGCAGTATCAAGCGGCTCAGGGTTTCTTAGGGGAACGCCTCATGATCCCATCATCAAGATGATCACTTAAGCTTCACCATGACCTCCTAATGCCAGGTGTGCTGCATTCTCGCAGATCGCAGTGGCATAGAGATCATCCGGGTCAGATGTCCCATCATCGCCTTCACTATGCCTCATTCCTCACTCATGACCCTAACGCCATTCCTTTGGTGCGCGGTGGCCTAGAGAATGCCCTAGCATGCATCCCATCATCGCCACACGCATCCAGTTCCTCGCACATGCACCCTCCTAACTAGAATGCATGCTCGTGCCCAAAGCCAACTAACAACATACTAGCTAACCACTGCAAGCTCCGGCTCTAATTGTTCCGGAGACTCACTCGCCCATCAAACTCCCTTCATAAACTCTCGTATTGCTTCCAAGTCTCTAAAGTTTCAATACTCATGTCGCGATCTTCCACGGGTAAGTGCTTCCCACTTTAACCAAATATTGGAGGAACCGACCTCTGTCTTCTTAAATGACTTATCAAGAAGCATCCGCACTATTTCTACTTGCTCCTCCGCCATTTCCAACAAGGTTGGAGTATCCAAAACCTCCCCTCAGGTTAGGATTGCGCCTTTTAATAAACTTTACGCGGAAGACCTTGTGGGACCTTAAGATACCGGAAGATCCAACTTGTAGGCTTGAGAGCCCACTCTCTAAAATCTTGAATGTCCCAAACCCCACCTAGGGCAAGCTTTGCGCCTCCTAACCAAGTAGCCTATAGCTTGTTTCAATCTTGATCTTCAAACCAAACGGTATCGCCTCTAATTTTAAACTCCCTTTACGGCCTGCGGTTGTCGGCTAAGCACTCTTCGGGCCGACTTCTTTACGCTAATAGATAACCCCTACTTCCTCTACTAGCTGCTGCATGTCTCCTAACATCTCTGGGGACACTTCTACCTTGGACATGTGGATTGCTGTGTATCCTGGTTAAGCATCGTACCTCAGACTCACCATGAAAGGAGACATCCGAGATGAGACTGCTTGGGTAATCAAGCAACTCCCACCAAGTGAATGTACTCATCCCACTTGACTGCTTGTTCCATTACCATAGCTTCAAGCATGTCTTCAATGATCCGACTATTCTTTCCGGTCTGCCATCTGTTTGGGGATGATATGCCGTGACTCATGGAGAGCTTCACCGATGGTGCTAAGAGATCCCCGCCAAAGGCACTCATGAACTTAGAATTCCCATCAGATATTATCTCCAGGCATGCCATGGAGTCTAAAAAATCTCCTTTACAAATAACTTGTCTAATGCGTGTTCCGTTGCCTTGCAAGTACCTAAATGTGCCATCTTAGATAACTTATCTACGCATAAACTATCAATGCATCCTTACTCAAGAGTTCTAGGGAGTCCCAGATGAAATTCCCATGCTTATGACCTCCCACTTTGCATTTGCACTCTAATGGTTCTAAAGCAATTCGAACTGGGTTGTCTTCGCTTTGGTCTCACGGGACATAACCGGTAATCGAATATGCAGCCTATCTCATATTCCTCGCCATAGCCGCTCGAATCTTGAAATATGTCTTCATGAAAGTCAGCATGCCCCCGCTTATTGGGTGTGTCAAGTGAAGAATTAACTTCCTTACCCCTCAAGATTCGCACACACAACTTATGCTTCATTGTGGGTGGCCACCGTGCCGCCTCCCCTTTAAAATGCTTGAAGGCTTCCCGCCCTCGTCTGCTCTCGCTTTCCTTGGAGAGGCTTTCCACACCTCCCTTGAAGTCCACACGTTGGCAAGGACTCCCTCAATCTTCTTACAAAATCCCACTCGAAGAGGGAAATCGTGACATAATGCGCCCTGTCCGAAATGGCCTCCTAGAGAGGGCATCCGCTACAACATTGCTTACCAGCTTATATACAGCCATCAAAATCGCATCTCACACCCCATCCACCTCCTTTGCCTTTAAGTTGAGGAGTGGCTGGGTGAAAAGATAATCAAGGCTCGCGATCAGTAGGCCTAACTCCAAACTTCCCTTCCCAATGCCTCCATATCCCTACAATGCCCTACAATGGCTAGAGCTCCTCGATCATGGGTCGGGTAGCTGTTCTGGGCTGGCCGCTCATCTTCTTTGGAGTCGTAGGCTAATTACCTCTTCCTTCTTGCATCAAGATCACTGCTATCTTGCTTGCATCCTCAAGCAATAACTTATCCTTACTGGATCCGGGAGAACAAGCACCGGTGTCAGCAGTAAGGCCTCTTTATGCTTCTCAAAAGAAGCTTGGGCTTTCTAACCAATGGCTAGCCCAATCCTTAATCTCTTGGCCTTAGGTGGAGGTCCTATTGTAGGGGATTTCACTTAGCAAAGTCCTTCACTAACTCCTTTCTGTGTATCCCGCCAACCCGAAAGCTTTACCGGGCCACATTCCTTTGAGCTGGCCAATCAACTATTGCTCTCAATCTTAGATGGATCTGTGGAGATTCCCCATGTTACTTTTCACATGCCCTGGGGTACTCCACCCGTACTGCTGTAAAGTGGTACCCTAGAGAGCTTCCCATACAACCGTATGACGCCTCAACTTTCCAACACTTTCCAGATGTCGGCTAATGCTCTTCAAGGGACTTGTTGTAGATTAGATGTCGTGTCGGGTTGTAAGACAATAACAACTCATCCAAGAAGTCTCAAGATATCGCTCATGAGGCGATAAACGCCAAGGGAGCGCTCGACAATCCAAAGGGCATAACAGAACTCAAAATGACCGTATCGCGATTCAAAGCGCCTTTATGGATGTCCTCTTCTTTTATTCTTATCTGATGGTATCCCCGATCTCAAATCAATCTTAGAGAATACCTTGCTCCTTGTAACTGGTCCATTAGGCTATCCGCCGGGCCTCTGGTAATGCATACTTATTCTTTATCGCCCGCTATTGAGTCATGATACAGTCTATGCACATTCTTAAGCTCCCATCTTCTTCTGACAAAGAGCATAGGTGTCTCAAAGGAGACACACTTGCTCTTATAAATCCAAGCTCGAGCAATTCCTCGGCACTGCTTGAGTCACCACCTGAATGCTCATTCTATATGGCTTTAATCGCAGGGCTTCACATCCGTTTCTCAATGTGATCTCACATTCTACACCCCTATATGTGGTACCAAGCCGGAATTTCTTATCCGGGAATACATCCTTGAACTCAAATAAGCCTTTACACCGCTCGGCAAGTGATTTCTCCCCTCTTTGGGTCACTTCCTCCCCGCTGTTCGCCCAACTGTATTCCAACTCTCAAGATGTAATCCACTTTATTCCTTTCTATGCTCTTCCTTAGTCGCCTGTGAAATACACCGCATAGGAGAATGTAGCTTCTTACCTTTCACTATCAACTTGCCGTCTGCGCCATGGTGATTCTTTCATCTGCCCAATCAATCATGGCTTTGGCTGGCTTCAAAAAATTCCATCCCCACTATCAAATCATATCTTCCAATGTCCATGACTTCTGCCCCATCGCCACTTAGCCCCACTAAGGTCTATGTCAAAGGTGATCCTCCTCCCCTTAGTGTGTCGAATGGCGCCAAGCAATATAGCTACGGCCTTGGCTTAGACTTCAATACCTTATTCTTCATTAGAGCAGCCAATCTAGGAGATGCAAAATTATGAGAGCTACCTTATCTATGAGGACTACATAAGGATTACTATCTATGATCCCATCACCATGATAAATTGACTCATTCTCTATCTCATCTCGACTCAATGTTTGCACATATGTGACACTCACCATCTATGAAGTCGTGGGTTCTCCCCGCTGGTCATCGCCCATCGCCCTCGCCCGCTGGGGAGTCCCTCCCAAGAGTTCTCCCCGCCAAAGCCGACCGCGATGACTTAATGGACAATCATGTGTCCGGCAGCACCGGCGAAGCACCAAGCATAACTTCTTCTCAATGCATTCCTGTTCTTTTCCTTCGGCAGACTGCCTAGGAGACGCTTTAAGAGCTTGCCCCCGATGCTCTTCAGGGCTTACGGTCCCCAAAAGCTTTGTTCCTTACCTTGTCACGGCCGACTCTCGATGGTGTAGTTGCCGATTGCTTACCCCGAGGCTTGCCCCCGAGCACGCTCTCTGAACCTTACCCCTGAAGATCGCTTTCACTGGAGTTGCTGGTGCCTCCTCCAAACTTATAGCTTTATCTTCGCCAAGGCAAGGACCGACTTCGGGTTGATTGCTCTAACAAGCCTCTTGATATTGCTGTTCAACCCCTCAATGTAAGTATCCACGGGTTTGCCTCTCGAGACCTGTGAACATTCAGCCCGAGCCTCATAAATTCTTCTCAAGATATACTTAGCCACCGATAAGGTACCCCGATTCAACCCGAAACCGGCCGGATCCGCCTTTACTAGTATGAGATCTTGGTACATAGTGCTTACGGAAAGCCTTTGCTAAAAGTCTTAAATCCAGAATTGTTCCTCTTCAAATTTAGACTTAGCATATCCCTTCCACCGTGATCCTTTATGCCGGTCCAATGAGGTTAGTCAGAGTAACTTTCCCTATATCCTTGTCTTTCATTCCGTAAGAGTTACCAAATTCTTCCATTTCATCAAGCTATGCTTCCAGCCTTCCATGCCTGATCTGCTCTTTCCCTCGAACCGCCCAGCCTTTGTCTTCCACACATTGCTCATAGCGCTATCCACCTTTTCTCTCGGTAATCATCCGCTCTTCTTGCCCTTTTCCTTGCCTTTAGGTGTGCCAGAGTCACTATTGGAGCTGAGCTGTCCTCACCGGAAGAGTCGTCTCGATGAGCTAGAGCCAGATGATGATGGACTCCCCGGTTTTCCTTCCTTCTCCTATCCCCGACATCTGGTTCGTTGCCTCCCCTTCCCCTCGGCCGAGGGACTTCACACCACCCTAAAACAAGGTGGAGGTGGGTGACCATCTTCCCTGCGGTATCTCATGAGAGGTGTCGCCCTCTAGTTGATGAGGTGTTGCATCCGATTCTCATCCGCACCAACCTTGGCGCTGACCGCCTCCTCGTGACATATCCTCGCCGACATCTTCTTGTTCCCCGCCAAAACGCATTCCTTGGTACCCAATTATGGTTTCTGGTGCCGATCTTGAGATCCCCGCGACTTGAGTTCCTTGTCGCAAGGATTGATCATTAATAGATGTTATTAGGTTAGGCAATGATCATTTTGCTACAATTAAATTGTTGTTAGGTACAAAAGAAATCATATGAAAATTTCTTTACAAGTCAAAATCATGGTAATACATTAATTAGTATATAGAAATACATTCAATGAACTTCATGATAATACTTAAAAGGAGTTACAATGTACTTTAATTAAGTTAGCAAGCAATTCTTCCATCAATGGCGTCGCTTGAAGAAGTTCTTGATTTTCTTGAATCCTGTGCCCTTGCCCATGTTCTGCAAGATTCTAGCCGCCGATCCCCCCTCCAATGCTCTTGCTACCTGTGGTGCTGGGAGTTCTGGTGCAGTTGCCGCCACTACTGACAAGTGCGCATCTCTGAGGTGGCCCCTTGCGAAGTCGAGGGCATGAAGGGCTACTGATCTTTGAAGAGTATCACATGGTCCATTCCAAAATCTATCCCGGCATGGTGTCCAAAACCCCGAGAGTGCTATGAGGAGCTTTATCTTTTCACCCCTGGGCTGAATTCTTTTGTGGAAGACTATCATCCGCCTTTGACTAAGGGCCGGAAGGTAGTACCTGAAAGTGATTTGCCCCTCGCTGCCCCCCGTGCCTCCCGCATTTTCCTTTGTGCCGTCACGAACACATCTAATGCAATCAGATCTTCGTGATCCCTCCACATAGTTGTTGCGTTCTCCAAGTTGATGCTGCTAGATGCTTCGCGCATACTTCTGGAGCGCACTGGTCGGCTGGAGCTTGGGCCTCTTCCCGGCTTGTACAACCTGCTTTGGATTTCTTGAAATTCTTCTTCCGATGATGGGTTCCCGCTGCTGAAACATGTACCTAATCTGCTGATATGCCCTCGATGTCCGACATGGTTTCCCTCGAGAGTGTCGTCGCCGCTACCTCCCCGTGGATCTCTGGTTGGAGAGAATCGATGAAGTCAATCGCCTCGCTCTTGTGCTATGAGGCTTAGAAGCTCGCCGATCCTGAGGCCCTCCTCCCAAGAGGGAAGGTTGAGGATGTCGGTGGCGAATATGTACTCCTCTGCCGATAATCACCGGGTAAGGGGCCGTAATACCTACCGGGTGGCTCAAAGTCTCGCTTAGAACTTTTGTTGTCGAAGCTATGCGCTTCCATTCTTCCCTCGCCCCCTCATCTCCCAACTTGGGTTCTCCTTCCTCCTCTTTCATAGTCGGTTCGACGGTAACATAGGTGTTCCCGGATGTGGAGCCAGTGTTCGTGATGCCGAGGTCTCGATCTCCTGCTTATCTGCGTTGCCGGTGTCGAGTGGTGCCAAATCCAAGGGTTGGATTGATGGCTCCGGTTGGTTAATCGCCTATACCGCATGAACAATGCTAAGGTCGCTTTTGGTCTGGAAGATACCTATGCCTATGATGCTTACAGTCATGTAGTCCGGCATGTTTCGGGTTCTATCCCAGAAGCTTGTTCTGCCCCCCGATCCCCACCTATGGCTTGAGCAAGAGAATCTAGAGAAACCCATTTCCTCCCCCAGTGGCAAGCTAACTTCCGAGGGCAGAATTTGCCGATCATATTGACACATGATGTCGCGTAATAGGGGGTTCCGTTAAGGTGGCATGAAGATCAAAGAGATGATCAAGACATGAAAGGCTTGCTCAAGGAGTTCACCTGATGTGATTAGAGTCATTGTACCGCCTAAACAAAGCTTGATGGCTTTTTGAGCGTAGATGGCTATGAAAAATGGCTCACCGGATTTGAGCAAGGGGTTAGAAAATCGCCACAGAGCTAGGAGCAGCCTGATGGGGAGAAAATGACAAATGAGGGCCCTTTATAGACTAGGGGTGCCTCTGCTCGTGGCACAAAGGTTCTTGATGGGGAAGACTCCAAATCTATGGCCCCGGTGTCTAAATGAGCTACCATGACGGTAATTCTAGACAAATCAAAGCAAGAAACACTACATGAGAGTTTGTTGGGTCGAATTGGTCAATCTAGGTAAGATTGAGCGAATCGGTGGCGCCATGAGAATTGGCCTCCGCCGAGGACGCCAGGTGGTTTTTCGCGACGCCGACCGGCTTCGGTCAATTTACTTTCTACAAGGGTTTTAGGAAAATTAAACATCCTAACATGACTTTCAAAGACGATTCTACCCTAACTAGCAACTTTTCTTACTTTAATTGACATTTCTAGATCAAAATGTCCGAATCGGGTGGCGTCATGAGAAGTAGCCCCCCTGGGTCGAGGGCGCAGACCCCATTTTCGCGACGCCGACCCGGCTTTCGCCAAGTGGCAGTTTTTGAACTAATTAAGCTAGGGTTTCTAACTAATTAATTTTTCCTTCAACAATACAATTTTAATGGTCAAAATTAAAGTGAAATTTGAGCTATTTAGACATAATTTCATACAAGAATTGAGGTCAATTTACAACAAAATTTTATATTTATAGGAGACTTTAATAATTACATTACTTTTTAAAAAAATGCATCCTCAAGGGTATTCCTTTATGGATGCGACGCCAAGTATATATATCCTTAGCATCATGGTCACCCTTCGCTGATGGATCGCGAGAGGTTCCTCCCTCAAACAACCGGGTGAGTTTCTACCGGGCTACTTGCAAAATTCGAAGTTGTGAGCGACGCCACCAGAAGCCTGCGACGAATCGCCGATCACCTCCCCGATGAGTCGCCGGCGGGTGCCTTCCTAATAAGGAGATTAGTGCACCGCTGAAAGTGTCTAATCTCCTAAGACACGGAGTGTACCGAAGTTAGGCCCATGGTGGTCTTCTTCGGCTTTCTGCCGTGGCGGGCGTGGTTTGGCCGGTTCTTTGGCGCCTCCACCTCCACGGTACTGACGCTCACCGGCAGCACTAAATCATTATACCTTGTCCACCCATTTAAGGTATTCTTGTATGCCTTGAGGCTGGCTTCAGAGACGTGTCCTCCTTCAAGGCGGCGGCCCGCTCCTTTCCTCGCTTTACTTCACCTTAGGTGGCTTTGGGCGACCGGGTAAGGTGGTCTCTGGTCCGCCTTGCCCCTGCCTCCATCTCTTCCTCCTCCTCCTTCCACCTGCTCCTTCCTCTCTCACGGAGGCTCTTCATCAATGCATCTGCCTCTGGCTGGGACCGCCGCTTTCTTCTCTTTCAGTCTCCTCCCGCTTCTTCCCACAAGTAGCTCCTCCTCGCTGCTCCTCTTCCTCCTCCTCCTTATGCCCTCTCTTCAGGGCCACCTCCACAATCTTCTCCCATCATCTTTCTTCTTTAAATGGCTGGGCCCCCGCTTCATCCACCCTCACCGACCTCGCTCCTCCTCCCGCCCTCCACTTCGGGGTCGTGGGTCTCCGGCGGCGAGATTCGGCCGGTTCTTTGTGTTCCCGCCGCTGACGGGCTGTTTCTAGATCGCGGATACCACTGCACCGCTGCCGGGCCGTAGGGGAAGCCCCCTCTTCCCCTTTGGGTCAGGTGCTCGTATCTTCTTCACATGCCTCTGCCGCCAAGGCCATGGAGAGGGTAGGGCCTAGGGGCCAGCCTTCCTATAGGTTTGTTTGGTTCGAGCCATATTTAACCTGGCCTAGAAAAAGGTGGGATAGGCTGGTCAAGAGAGAGAAGGTAGAGGAAAGTTTGGAGGGAAAAATGAGGTGTCGAGATATTTAAAGAGGAGGGTCCCCGAGAATATTCTCCCCACCATAATTACCCCCTATTTATTAGCCCCCTTATTAATTACAAGATATTTAATGCTTATTTAATTATTAATATATATGTTAAATCCATATTAATTGATATTATACTTGAATTTCGAATTTTTCTAATGGTTCAAGTGCAATCTATGAATTTGCTTATTTTTCACCGGTCTCCGACAGCATGATTCTTCGACCCATTTTAGGTGAAATTTGATGCGATGCATGATTTTCACTCCAAATTTACTAGAAGGTGCGTTTGACTCCACTCAAACCTTCGTCTAACACTTAACCTAAGTCCCCACCCACTACCTAGGAGAAAATTTTTTCCCCCATTTTCAAGGGTTCGATGGTGGAAATGTTTATTTCACACCCCTATAGGCCTGTTAGACTACTTCATGGTTATGGTCAGCAAGTTCTTGGTCAACTAAGATGTTAGCCCTCGTGTCCCGCGCATTACACTGTGTCTATACTTGCCGATGAGGGCGGTGGCCCCACCGCCACTGCGTCCAAGAAGAGGGATCCACAAGCAGCCACGGGCGGGTCAAAGCCCTCCAAGAAGCGTAAGACCCAAAGGTAGGGACCCACTATGGCCACTACTTGTCTCCGTTAGCACGGCCACGGACAGCCTCAGATTCCCGCTTCGAGTGCCCAAGTAGTGGAGCACGCTTGTCATGATGAGGATCGATTCAGGCCTCGAGGGCCACCCGTGTTCCTATATATTGTAGCATTTTTGCTCCTTCTGAAGGTTCGTAGTGTTCTTTTGTGTCACTACAGAAAGCGTGATATGCCGGGTCGCCTCGCTGGCGCTTCTTTGAGCCTTCATTGTACACTTGTTTTGATCAATGGATTGCCGCGGTTCTCCACAAGTGTCTTGTGTGTTTTCATTGTGTATTGCAATTGCCGCTTTTATCCGAAGTTTTTTTTGTTCTTTCCTCTGTTAGCAAAAATCCCGCTGGGACAAGAGTGTGTTCAGATTTGCCCCGCCGGACTTCAAGGATCTCACGTAGATCCGGCCCTCAGCGATCCCGGAGCCCGGACTCCCAAACATCGGGCGCCCGGTCGGCTCACTTCGAAGTCGTATTGATACCATGTTCAATCCCTTCTTTACTCCCCGACGATATTCAACACCAGATGGAGTCAAGACGCCGCCGCCATGAATCGCGCGACGCCCCGCTAATATGTCCACATACACTCTGTTCGATTGTCTCTTCTCCGTAATGAGCGCACTGCTCCACCTACACCACGCATAACTTTTTCCGGACCGGACCTCCCCCGGGAAGGTCGCCATTGTTCCGCTCCCTCGCTCGCCATATATCGCGCAGGGTCGCAAATACGCCCTTTGAATTTACTCCACCGAATCCCCAACTCAAGATCCGACAAACCACCGCACTTTCTCCCGAACATCCGCGAAAATGTTTTCTCCATTGGTAATCTTTCTTTAGAACTTCGTACACCGCTTCCACCTTTTGTCAATTCCCCTACCGCTCGCTTCTTTAATCGTTCCCCACACGCCGCTTCATGCCTCGCCACAACCTTTTGTTCCCACTACAACCGCCAAGATTCTTTTTACTAATCTCACACAACCTATGCCGCCGCACCTATGCAAAGAACCAACACCTACATCGTTTTTCTTTTCCACAAATGCAAACACCCATTCATGCTAATTCCTACACATGCTTTAAAACCCAATATCCACTCTTTGAAATGATAAAGGTAAACACATAGACCAGAGTGCTCAGTTCACATGGATGAATTTGAGTCACTTGCAGATCTCAATGGTCACCCCGGATCCAAAACTAAAATTCCACATCTTTTTCGACGACCCCTGGAGCACCCTACCTAATGGTTGATGGCAAACAAAAGCCACCGGAAACAAGATTGATACACATGAAGACCTCTTTTTTTCCCATTACGGCACTTCCTTGGCGATGATCAACAACCGCCGAACGACCTCAACACACTCCAGTAACCCCGTGAGAATCGCGCCAGACTTTGCGCATCGATCGCAGATCTTAGTCAACACGTTGAAGGAATTTCCAACCCAAAGCCAAATTCTAGTGTGGTTTCTTCAAGGCTTACCCTCACATCCGATTTATCGAATCGAAGTATTTATGTTTCAAGACATTACAAGAAGCCATTGAATTAGTCAATCACTGCTTTGTTTTCTCACGCTGTGATCAAGCCACGATATTCCCATTTCTCGGCTACACCTCCATCGCCAAGATTCGACGCTTCCACGGCAGCTTCCCCAAGAAATAACATTTGGTGTACTATTTGCCAAGCATCGTGACATCTCGCGAATGAGTGTAACTCGCGGGATAGCATGATCCATTGCAAACGCCGCAAACATGCGTAACCACACCAATCAAGAATGTACAAACCACCACCAACCAGATCGACATCGCCTTGTTCACCAAGTGCGTAAGGTACCCACGCAAACTCAACCACGCACACAAAGCACGCCTACCACAACAACAACAACCCCAAAGAATAACAAGAACCACAACGTGGACCTCCTCGCTCCACTTTTGATCCAAGTAAGTCCCAATGTTTCAACTCAGGACTAATGGGGGTCATCACCAAGATTGTCCTCAACTTCCTCAAGTTCAAATACAAATTCCTCGCACCAATCAAACCACGACAAGCAAGGCCTTACACCTTTTCAAGTATGGGAAGCCAAGGGAAGGCAAGGCCCACGCCTGCTCAAACGCCACCACGGCCACCACAACAACAACCACGCCAACAAAGAAACAACTCAAAACAATTGGATGATCAACTCCAAGAAGAAATTTACCATGCAATCAACACCACCTTTGAATCCTCCAACCGATTGAGGTTCTCCTCATTCCCCACGCCATAAGCACCCCCGCACCAAGTTTTTGCAGCCGATTCTCGCACTCAGCCGAGCCATCAACCAAATCTGCTCATTTTGCACCCAATCTGATCAACTACTTCCTCATGTTCAACCTAAACTTCGAAAGTCCGCTTCAACTCATCGAACGCGCGTAAGGTAAGGCACTAAAGTCCGGCAATGCTACCACACGATCGAGCCACCACCACCAATGCCACGACATCCCAACACCACCACTCAACATTGCCGCTGAAGTCGACCTCCCTCAACAATGTAGCGACATCTATTGCCGAAAGCAACAACAACCCACGGATCCACCACAACTACCCGCAATCCCTCCCCGAACTTCAACAAGAACTTGCTAAAATCAAAATTCTCTCAAAATTTACGACTATCCTACAACTATGTCCAAAGACTACGAGCACATTTTACAAAACCTCAGATACTCGTTAATGCACAATTATCAACACCCACGCAGCATGCACACGCAATAAAAGGCTCGCTCACCATGTTCGATCGATGGTGGCGCCAAGTAATAATCTTATTACGATAATCTCGACGACAATTGGGCATAAGGGAGCTCCATACTGCCTTTATGACATCAAGCTTGCGAATGGCCATATCACGCCACCACAAGGAGTTACACAACCAATACCAAATATTGAGATCTACAATTTACCATGGAATTCGGTGTTTGGAGAGCAGAGAAGATCCTGAGATTATGAAATGTTAGTAGGATCTATTCTTTTGAGACAAGCTAAAAGCATTCACCATCGGGCCACGATCAACTTGTTATCACGCATGGCAAGCTTCATCACACGATGGATCCACCACGGGCGATCATTTCTCAGATCACGCTGAATCGACAAAGGACTCAACAAGTTTGCAACACCTATCGCTACAAGCCAAGGGTTTGCCACTCACGGCTTACCCGTAATACAATCAACCATGGGAAGACATGGATATTGATAAAGGCATAGCAACGCCGGTTGACCCTATTTGACACCTTGTAACAACGCCACATTGGTTCCACATGAGGAGACGGTACCCCCCAGCCCTCCCTCCCGCTCAAGAAGACACCACACCAACTCCTAGTGGCACGCCACTATTTTTCAAAATTGGTCAACATGAACATCCTGTCGACTCCGGAGCCAGCCCACACCGCTCGTGATGATCAAGTCATTCCACACATTCAAACTCCCCGCAGTAGACATAATTGATATTGGAACAAATCAACCAATCCGATTGGCACGCCACTTCACGCCAAAGATTCGTGAGCAAGCCATTGCGCTTATTCAAACGCTTCAAGCACATCTTTTGCTTGGAGCTACAAAGACCTCCGAGGTATCAAGAAAGAATTGGGACAACTCGATTCCCACTGAAGCCGCCGATGCTAGACCCATCTAGTTAACGATAGCATCGCTTAACCCAAACTACCGCGGAAAAGGTTAAAGCCGAATTGACAAGCTTTTGGACGCCGGACTTATCTACGAGGTCAAACATTCTAATGGGTAAGTCCTATTGTTATTGCCCTCAAACATAATGGAAAAAATTCGCTTGTGGATTATAGAAAACTCAATCAAGCCACCTGAAAGGGATCATTTCCTCTCCCCTTCACGGATCAAGTGTTGAAGATGTAGCAGCCACCTAGATGTACTCCTTCATGGACGGCTTCCCTAAGTTATAATCAAATATCCATTCGAAAGAAGATCAACTAAAGACTACCTTCACTACTCCATGGGGTACCTTTGCTTACAAAGTCGCTCCTTTTGATTGTCAAACTCACCATCCACATTTCAACGATTATGCTTGCTGCTTTTTCAAGAGTACATGCAAGTTCATCCCTTTCTCGCAAGTCTTTCAGATGACTTCTCCACTTACACCCACGCTATGGACCATTTGGTAAAACTTGAACTAGTTTTTCAACGCCGTGATGAATCTGAATTAGCCTCAATCCGAAAAGTGCACCTTCGGTCACCTCGTAATACTGGGACATGTCGTGAGTCGACACGGCATTACAACGGACCCAACCAAAAAATCAGCCGTGGTCATCGAGCATATCCACCGGCAACATCAAGGACACACGCTCCTTTCTTTGGCAAAGTCAACTTCTATGCCACCTTTTATTCCGTAATTGGCACCGACCGCCGATCCAATTCACAAACCGACCGGAAATCCATACACATGGACTTGACATCCGATGCAAATCAAGCTTTTAAAGAACTCAAAGTCAAGCTCACGTAAGCCCCGCGGCTAGTACCACCTCAATGGGACAAACCATTCCATGTCCATGTTGATGTTTCAGCTTTGCATTGAGCTGTTCTAGCTCAAGAGTATGCACCAAATCGACAAGCCCATCGATACGCCAAAAAGAAAACTCAATCCCCGCCGAAGCAACTATTCGCCACCTAAAGGGAAGCCCTTGGCCTTATCTTTGTGTACAACGCCGACACTATCTTCTTGGTAGTCAAATTCGCTTTTATGTGGATCATCAAGCTCTTCTATATTTAATCAATAAGCCAAACCCCACGGGCCTAATTGCTCGATGGATATTGATATTGCAAGAGTTTGCCCCTTTTGAATTATTATTCAAGCCGGACGCCACCACACGGGTCCCCGACTATCTTTCACGATACACACGGATGATCCTCTAAGGAGTTCACGATGCCCTTCCTGATGCTCAACCGCTCTCGGTCACCGCCACGCCATTGGTACCAATGACTATCAACGCTTTTCTCTCACGGAGCACTCCGCCACGTGACCCCACGCCTTCCGTAAAGACAACTTCTGCATAAACAACAATTCCTTCGCTGGCACGATTATACGATGGTTGCTGGCCATCTCTATAAATGTGGCAAAGACAATGTGTTCGACGATGTGTTCTTCCTCACGGTCCCTCGATCTAGTCAAACAAGCCCACGGCGACTTGGCAGCGGTCATTTCAGCGAGACAACACAGCAAGGAAACTCCTCCTTGCCGGGTATTACCGCCCACGCCAAAGATGCTCACAAATACACACGCACGCAGATGTTTGTCGAGGCTTGGTAGACCCACGCCCGTGACGCCTGGCCGCCACGCCAATAGCCACGCCCCCTTGCCAAATGGGGTATGGATTTTGTTGGTCCCATGGACCCACCTCGCAATCAACACTAGGGCACGCTTACATTCTAGTCTTCACGGACTATGCAACCAAATGGGCTGAAGCGCAGTTTCTACCCGACAACACGGCCGCTAGTACAAATTTTAAGGTTCTCTACAAGAACATCATCACGATTTGATGTCCCTTAGAATTAGTTAGTGATCGTGGAGTTCATTTCATCAATCACACTATTGCTGAACTCACTAACTATCCGCACATTCATCACGTAAAAGCACGCCTTTACTATCCCCGCGGGTAATGGTTTGGCTGAAAGCACAAACAAGGTGCTTATCCACATTCTCAAGAAGATTTGTGATCCTACAAGAAAAGATTGGCAAGATAAGTTACCTACGCTTTATGGGCTTACAATACAACATACAAAGTAGCAACCGGTCAAACACCTTTTCGACTTGTGTATGGCCAAGAGGTTTTTATGCCTTTTGAGTTCATTTTACCCTCACTCAAATTTCAGCTAGCAAATGTAACATAATCCATCAAGCAGCCTTTGCAAGAACGAAGTTTATCAACCGAACAACCGATGAACTTCAAGAGATGCTTTTCTTAGACTTCAACAAGGCAAACAACTACAAAACAATGGCATGACAAACACATCAAAACAAAACTTTTCAAATTGGCGACTTAGTTCTTCTTTACGACTTTAGATATCAACAACATCCCGCAAACTCAAGCTCGATGGTCGGGACCATACAAAATTTCCAGATACCACATCCCCGAGTTTTACAATTACAAGAATTGATGGCACTCCATTTCCTACATTAGTCAATGGATTTCACTCAAGAAATTTCAAACCCCGCAAAGATCCTTAGCTCAAGAACAAAATTTACAACAAGATACCACTTGTACAAATTTATGAGAAACACTTTTCTATTATGTACAAAATTGCCCGGCTACAATTGGCCGGGGGATTTTTCAACCAAAAGTCCTAAACTAAACAAAAATTGGGAAAACCCCTATCATGTCGCTATATCGCCTTTTACTCTGGGGCACTCCACTCGAGGATGCGGAAGCCCCACAGCATGACTACTCCAAATTTAACGATCACCTCCCGGGCGATCGAGTTTATCTCCGGGTTGACGGCCAGTGCCTCCAACCAAGGATCCATAGGGATCCGGCGATTCCTCAGACGCCACAGATCGACGTCGTCCATCTTGCATGTAATCCAGTCGCGGAAGCTCACCGGACCGCTGTTATCAGAGTTCTCCATCTTCACGAATTTTGGTTCTTCTCGACGAACCCAACTTCCAATTTATAGGCGAATACCAACCCTAGCAGCTGTTCACGAAAGGTCACCTCACAGATATTCCGTAATCATTCCCCACTGATATTTTTGTACCTGCACACTTTTCGACTTTTTTAATATTCTCGACAACCGCCAAATAAGCTAATACCGGCCCGCCATTAAAGTTTTATTCTCCCGCCAGAACTCTCACGCATCTTGGTCTCATATCGCTCTTTGAGATTCTCAATCGCCACGATCTTTCGGACACGCGTCTCCCACGACTCTCCAAAAAAAAACCCTTCCCAACCGCCACTTCCACCTCACTTTTCACTCATACTCCACTCCGCCCTTCCGGGACTTTCAGATCTCGCTAACCCCTCGACCTTCAAGATGGCTTCTACCTCCAAGAACTCAACACTCAACGCGACCGCACAATGGATCCAGCCGCACCAAAAATATCAAGTTCGCTTTCTTCATCCGCACCAGCCCCACATCCGCATCACCTATAACCTCCTCGGTGAGTTCCGATTGTTTCATTTTCGCGCAACAGAACTCCTGCTCCCAACAAGAACAAATTACAAACAATTTGTGGCTAACCCGGTGAAGGCGTAAGATGGATATGCCTCCCAAGTCGATGGAAACCCTATACTCCTAAACCCTCAAACCATAGCCTCTCGGGCTTTCTACCCAACCGGGCCAATGCCTTGTCTTTACCTTGACGCTGGTAAATATGATATTTCCAAATTCTGCTTCTATTCCTTATAATGTCGCACAAACCAAGTCGTCCACCTTTCCAAAGCAACATGATGCCTTTACCAAGTTTCTTTGAGGAAATTTTGGGTTACTCCATGAAGAATACCTCTATTAACGATGTTTTCTACCATCCTGTACTATATCCTCACCAACACCACTCAAACAATCAATTGACTCAACTCCCCAGACGTAGATTTCAACAGAACTTGACGCACTTAAAAATCCTAACTCTTTCCTCTGAATGCCCCATGGGAGCCCACTTCCAGCTTTCATTAATCATCGTGACCCCACGCCATCATGCCCCTTCTCCACCAAGCCAACATCCCCGACCTT
The DNA here is from genome assembly GCA_021234155.1 of Isoetes taiwanensis. NCBI lineage: Eukaryota > Viridiplantae > Streptophyta > Lycopodiopsida > Isoetales > Isoetaceae > Isoetes > Isoetes taiwanensis. The sequence goes on along the minus strand of JAJEKV010000074.1, from coordinate 5,910,309 downwards.
TTATTGATGCTTTGAAAGGTCTTCAACCAAACTCTCCTCCTTCTCAAAGACCATCAATCTCGCAGCCAACCCGCATGTAAAAAATTTCACAACCACCGCCTCCACCTCCTCAGAATTCCAATTTCTAAACCTATTCCTTCTCTGATAACCAACCACCGCTAACCTTGTGCAACAATTCCACTTTCGCACTCAACAAAAGAATAAAGAAAACAACAAAGAAGAAGACAACAAAACTCCCATTGATCTCACGAAAGTACTCACAAGGACACTCACAAAGAATGACCAAGGATCTATAAACAAGGGTGATGCATCAAAGCCATCCCATCCACCTCCTCACACCGCGGGATACCTACAAGGAAGCTGCCCTCACCGCCTTGATGCCCTCCGCGATCATCACCGTAACTTCATAGCAGCCACCAGGCACCACACGAGTCCGTGGACCAACTCCAAGCCGGGTCACAACATCAAGATCGATTTGGTCGATCGTGGAGGCCAGAGAAGAAGCCTTGCACAATCAATTAATGATCCATCGAGAAAACCCTTCATCAATCCCAAAGAAATTGTCAAGGAACTCAAGGAGTCCCTCAAACAAAACGGTACACCAAGTACACCGATCTTGAGACACGCTACAACAATCTGGTCGCCACGAATAATGCTACTCGACCGAGAACAAAGACACTTCAGACATGTACCAACTTGATACTTGAATCCAAGGTCACGACTTTCTCAAAACCACCTTGCAGTATTGCGATGCTCACATCGCATCTCCAAGGCAAGTTAGACCAGCTCACTAAGAACACACGCCGCAGATGTTTTGAAATAGCCGCACTCAAAACAGACTTGCAAGCCACCTCGACTTCAAGCTCCTCGATTCCCAACTTCTCCGGACAAGTCGACACCTCACACGCAAAGTCACTGGAACGGCACTCGCCTCTCGAGCAACAAGATATCATTGCATTACAAGATACGCTTTTCCGATAGCCGAAAGCGCATAGCCAGATGATGCAGTAAGAAAAAGGTAACAAACCTATCGCCTTGCTTCGCTATTCCCCCTCGACTATCCGGGTTGCCCGCTACTATGACTATGTGCAAGCAAGGAAAAACACTTTTCTTTTTATTCGGCCGAGAAACAAGGGTGATACCACAAGTCCCCCCGATCAGAAATGATATCGAACGAAATTGGCCCTTGATGTTCGTTCACCTAATCCAGGCACACTTTGTGCTCTCGCCAATTTTGATATCCTACAAAGCTGCGTGATCTCGACCATTTCACTCTCGTAACCATAGCCCCCGGCTTATGTCATGCACCACTTCTACCGCGGCACATGTTACTCGTGCTCATCCGATAAACGACCGAGAACTTTTTAAGGAGATACACGCAGCAGTGTTCTTTGACCAAGAAGAACAAGTACCTCCAAGATACAAAATTTCTGCAAACCGTTACCTCGTAATACATGCCTCTTCTACTACGTAAAGAAGTGGAGCTATGGCTAGCTGAACTTGGCACGCCCTTCGCACACTATACAACTCAACAAGAACTTGACCTTGCACATTGTTCTTACAACATTATGCTTCCTTGCACACCGCATTAACCGGAGCTGAAACGTAACGCCCTCCCCGATGAGTGGGACCCCTCAGACTGCGGATGTTTACATGTACATTCCAAGGCATGGGAGACAAGGGCTACCAAACAGCTACCCGAGAAGATATTATTGGAATTCCAAGAACAGATGCAGGATGACCGCACCAACCCCCAAACAACCGAAAGTCCACTAGCAAGCTTTGATGCCCACCTCTGATCAAGATCAATTCCCCAAAGATGGAGACAAGAATTTCGACTACCAAGTCAAAGAACATGCGATTGGACACCCACCTGCAATTGCAAAGCAGACAAACGTTGGGGACCCACGCCATCCGCAGACGCAAATGGCGGAGGATGAGACTTTGACAACACCAACAACCGATATACATGCCCAATGCGTGTTCGTGGAAGACTGCCCGTAATGCAATTTCTGGTCTTGTAACCTTCCTTGCCAAGGCCAAAACTTCAGCTGATCCATCTCAGATTTCGCAAGCGTAATTCTCGGTAAAGACTCATGACCATACTCCGTAGTATGCGTAAAACGCAAGTGCCGATCCATTTTTGCAACCCCAAATGCAAATGCCGGAAAGTTCGGGTTGGACCTTGTCTTATACATGGAGATCACAAATCTTCCATCCGAGATCCACGCCACGCCGGAGAACATGATTTCTGAAGGCTTTCATAGGAGCAGCCGAATGTTTGGCATCCAGACTCAAGCAAATCTGAAAAGAGACGAACAACACTCGAAGGAATACAGTAGCCGAGCCTCCCCCATCTCTATATTCAAGATCGAAAAGAAGAACGAGGATTCCCACCCCCGAATTCATGCCCCTTTCTAGCCAATAAGTGTAGTTTGGTAGGGGAGGTTAGCCCCAGGCTCGCGTGCATTATACAGTGTCTATACTTGCTGCATGAGGGCGGTGGCCCCACCGCCACGCTGTCCAAGAAGAGGGATCCACAAGGCACCACGGGCGGTCAAAAGCTCCTCCAAGAAGCGTGAAGACCCAAAGGGGACCCACGGCTGGCCACTACTTGTCCTGCTAGCACGGGCCACGGGACAGCCTTATTCCCCTGCTCGAAAGTGCCCAAGTAGTGGAGCACGCGCTGTCATGATGAGGATCAGATTCAGGTCCGTGAGGGCCAATTCGTTCCTATATATTGTAGCATTTTGTTCCTTCTCAAGGTTCGTAGAGTGTTCTTTTGTGTCACTACAGAGCGTATATGCCGGTCGCCTCGCTTGCGCTTTTTGAGCCTTCATTGTACACTTGTTTTGATCAATGGATTGTCGTGTTCTCCACAAGTGTCTTGTGTGTTTCATTGTGTATTGCAATTGCCGCTTTTATCCGAAGTTTTTCTTGTTCTTTCCTCTCCGCTAGCAAAAATCCCGCTGGGACAAGAGTGTCTCAGATTTGCCCCGCCGACTTCAAGGATCTCACGCAGATTCGTCCTCAGCGATCCCGGTTCTCGACCCCAAACACAAGAACATTGCTCGATAATCATTGTGACGCCTCGCTAAACATAATGCCTCCCGGGCCGCACTTGGCAGAAATCCCCATCCGCCAAGAATCGCGATGGGCCTTTTCGCCTACCCCGCGACTCGAGGTGACTCTAGTATGGGAAGGGAACACGGTGTCTTTATGCTGCTCTTCCCTATGGGCTCCTATAAATTTTAAGCGATAACACGTTAACTAGCATAAAACATATATATAAATACTACATTGGAGGGTAGTGCATCGCACATAAACCTATGCATAGATGATAATCACAAACCATAAAAGAGAGAGCTCCTACCCCTACTCGGCATCGTAAGGAGGATGACCCACCGCTAGGCCTCAAGATAGAGCAGACCGAGACATGGCAATGGCGAGGGCTGGCATAGAACAATGGCTAGGGTTGACCACTCCATCCGCCCCTCCTGTGCATACTTTGCAGATGGGCTAGATCGCCTCGACAGACTCTAGCCTTCCTGGATACGCAATCCCATGGCATCACCCATCCGGACTACCCGTGCTGCATCTCCCTGGTCCGATGAGGCAGAAGGGTTGCATCTCCCTTCCTGTGGTCTAGAGGTGCCGGGGGGCTAGAGAATCGTGGGCGACGCACGCGATTGCACTGACCGGGCCCCCCAAAACGAGAGCCAAGCCAACACTTGCAGCCTCCCGAGGCGTGGCAACACCATTGCCCCGTGAGGTGTCGGACCCATGCTCGCCCACAATGGGAAGTGACCACCATAAGCCTAGCCCACTATGGGATCCCCCCGCCCCCCCACGGCAGGGATCCTCCCTCCACTTTCCCTCTAGCCCCCGTATCCGGGTGCTGAGTCATAACATAGCCTCAATAGCCCGGTGGGCTCCTATGCACAAAGTCGCAACTAATAGGAACTAGGGATCTACTCTAGGAGCATACTACATATGGCCCTAGGTCTCTACCCCCCTTCCCAATACAAGAGGAGCAAACATGATCAACCATCATCACATAATCATCACATCATGGGAATAATCATAAGAAGAACATCTTAACCTAATCATACAACTAACCGATAGTTAGGGTTCCTTGATTAGGGTTCAAGATGTTGAATATGGGTTCTAGGATGGCTCTACTCTAGATACAAAATACTAGCACATCTCGAATGCTAATCCCGGATGAGCTATCACAACTACTATCCTACATACCTGCTCCCCAAGCTCTCCCTCCAGATCCGGGCGCCCCATGGTCTTCGCCTCACAAGCTCAGCCGTTCCTACCCAAGAATCGGGCCCACCCTCATTGGCCGCACTGTAGCCTATGCCATTGGCCGAACCAGGTTCAAAACGGGGTTTCAACAAGTAGGTGAGTCTCTGGGTGCTAGGGCTGGAAAGAGGTCTAGGGTTAGGGTTTATGCCTATATAAGTTAGGGTCCACCCAGGATGCCAATGTGGCACCAATCGGGTGAGTCCTGTGTGGCGTGCCCCCATAGGTTAAGGCCACGCGGATAATGGTCTAAGTTTATGGTTGGCTAAGTTATGAGAATAACTTAGCCATGCCCCTAGTGCCACAATCTATGGTATACAAGGCTATAAGGATAGATTCTATGGTGATTATCCAGAATATACGATTTATGGCGATATTCCCCGGACCGCCACAAATTCTCGAGCCATTCTTGAGAAGCCGATTCGAAGTTTTAGAAATCACAGCGCTATGCAAACGCAGCGGCCGAAAAAATTCGAAGTTACAAGAAAGCTTAGGTTAATTATATTTTGGCAGGATAAATGTAATCAATGAAAGAATAAGGTAGATTGGTTTTTAAAACTCAATGAAAGAAGTCTACGGACGGGTTCTTTTTTTTTTTAGAAGTGAATCTTCGCCATTATTATTTTTATATATGTGTCAAGAATATTTTGAAACTGCATTTTGTGTTTTCTTGAAATTCAAATTTCCCTCGTGCAGGTAGAAAACGCTATTTCTCGTACATGTAGAAAAGCTATTTCTTCGAAAGCTCGAGTATACAGATCCGACCTTACTCTTCCGACTGGCATTAGGCTTACTCCCGAGATGTCTTCTAAAACGAATCGAGGTCGAGGCGGGCCAGCCGAGGAAGCGGTGGAAGAGGAATCCCAAAACCCGCACTTCTCAAGCTTCGGAGGACGCTGATCGAATACATTATGAATACACGAACCCTATTCAAGGTATTTAATTTGCCAAGAATACACCTTTGTGTGGAGAGTATTATGCTTGCATGAATTTGAGATATTTCCTTGCCTTCAGTTAATATGCTTTGCATGAGTTTGAGTTATTATGCTTTGCATGAATTTTAAGTATTACCATCAGTTAATGCTCTGATTGTCCAATTTTGCTCTGTTTTATAGAATATAGTTGGAGATAGCAATGTTCAATGAGGTTAAATAGTGTGAAATATGGATTCATAAAGGGTATGTAGCTTAAAATGTGGATGCAAACTAATTTAGTTTCAAATTCACGCATAGCATGGTCAATAATAGGAGCTACCAACACGCCAAGCGTGATTTGTACTAATTTAGGTTTAAATGCACGCCAAGCGTGATCTCTTGTTCTGAAAAGTACTCTAAAAAATGTTCATCTTCTTTTGCAGTGCCCAAGAGGAAGAAAACCCCTAATAATTCGGGTTCTAATCCCGCAAGAAAGCAAGGGTAGACGACTTCGAAGATGCAAGCATATGATCTCACCTTAGATGATGAAGGGCCGATTCTTATAGCAACCATTGACCCCGCCCGCCTCGAAGAGGAAATGGACGAGGGTGCCGTGGTGCGTTGACCTTGCCAAGACAAATGGCAAGCTCGACTTAACTCTCTTCTCGAGGAAAAAGGAAGGCATAAGATGGCCAAACAAGGGATCCTAATCTCTTGTGAGGAAGAGGATGACACCAACCGCAAATTGCTCTTGGAGATTACACATAAGCAAAAGAAAGATATGCTCGATCCTTACTTCACTATTGTCATCGTTTGTCCTTGGGTGAGTCACATATGCATGCACTATCCACGCTCATGATCCTGAGTGCCTCAAAGTTATTAGGGAGGGATGCCTAATATATGATGTTAAGGATAATGAGCTCCGAACGAGGAGGAAGATGGCACATGTGATCTTTATTATGATAGCCATGCTGTCAGACGAGGAATATGATATTGCTAAGGCCAAGGGTGACAATAGCAGTGCATGGGAATGTTTTCTTCTAGATGATCCAGACTTAAGAACTATATTCTATCATAATCGGGGATCGACCGTAACAGATGAGTCAAGCCGGATGAGGATTGGGACCCCCTCCCAAGTAGGGAAATCAAGCACGAGCTACAAACTAAGGAGAAGGGCCCTTAAATAAAAAATGGATTTCCGCCTATGGTCGCTTACCTCGCCGAGGCATTTGCTCCAATTGATACAACCCCGCTTGGAGCTTCATGTTGGAGGTTATATTGCCCGAGAGGCTCTTATGGGTGTTAGAAGATGTCACTGCTTTGTGAGTGATGAGCAGGCCAAAGACTTTCTTGAACCATTCCTCATGCATCTAAAGGCCTTTACGGCAACCTGAAATCTTCAGCAATCAAAAGTCTCGTAGACTTGTCCAATTCAAAAGTGGACGATGGTTCTGGTGAGGGAACTAGTAATCAGCAGCCTGATAAGGAAAGCAATAATGAACAAATAGCTGCTAAAGTGGCTGCTCAAAGTACTGTGATCGCGGCGAACTTAGGGAATATCTTTGCCTCCCTTCAGGGTGATGCAAGCAACAATAGAGTAGATTCACAGGTTAACAAGGATCTAATTGATAATGCAACCGAAAATGAAGGCCACCAAGGCGACTCTAGTGATTCACAGGTTTGCCAAATCAATAGTAAAATAATGTCAGTTGTGAAGGACGCAGCAGAACTAATTGAAAATAACAATTCTAACAGTCAGAAGAGCACGAAGACTAAGGGTGGCGAAGGGGAGAATGACGCCGATGACGGCAGCGAAACTGAAGATGATAGGTATGGCCTTGCCCACAAAATCACGCCACGCGTGACTTAATTTGTATTACCTTTGAATTAAATCGCGCCAGGCGTGCTTTGATTATTTTTCATTGTCAAACTAAATCACGCCGAGCGCGATTTGGTTGACTATCTCAAATCATGCTTGGCGCGTTTGTATTGTTTGTGTTATCGTATCTTGCTGACCGGATACATGTTTGATGTTTCAGCTTCCATTGCGTTTCTAAGAAGGTTGTGGTGTTCGACCTAAACGGAGTCCTTTGCAAGACTTTTCCGAAAAATAAAGATCAGACACCAGTAGAATCAAACACCAAGTGGATCTATCCGCGGCCGCACTTGAAGGAGATGCTAGATGAGGCATTCAAGTTATTTCGAGTTGGTATTTGGTCATCCATGGAACTAAGGAACATCAAGGATACTTTGGAGGCACTGGGGGAAATGCGTAGACATTGGTTGACCTTTTGGGATCAGAACAAATGTGTGAAGTTCACTAATCCCAAGGATCCGACAGGCAAGCCTATCTTCATCAAACACTTGAGTAACATGATGGACAAACTTGGTATTGAGAATAAGGATGATATAATCATAGTGGATGATGATGCTCTCAAATGCTTCTACAATCAAACGCAGGCCCTGAATCCACCATCTTACGATCCAAAAAACTTTGCGACAGATGATTTTCTGGTGAAGTTTGTGTCTATTATGCATAATTTGGCTATGGGGATGACGGTGGGTGAAGTGTTAGATTCATACCCAGAACTGGATAGAACGGCTGACATGGAACCACACCTTGTTAAATACGTGGAAAAACATGGATTGATCCCTTAATGTTTTATTGGAATATATGATATTTTTGTATGATATTTGTGCCATGTATCGATAATTTCGAGTCTGGAATTGCCTCGCAAATAATGCAATCTGTTATTATCAAACCTAATATTATCATCTAAATGCTCTTCAATTTTGGTCTCATCTATGTTAGCAACTTGCTCTTCATTTTTGCATATTTCAATTCGCATATGAAACGTCACACGTGAATCGCAGCCTTGTGTTATTTTTGAAGTCCAAAAAAAAAGATTAAAAAAAACAAAAACCCCCTAGAAGACAACAGCAGGTTGGCGTGATTTTGGAGTTGACATAATCCCAATTTAATTGGATGATGGTTTACTCATAAACGTCTAGACGGCTTTGCCCAGTTGGTTAAGGGCATGTCGGTTAGGAACGTTACACCTGCTCCCAGGCTCGCAAGAGCCCCTTCAGAAATGGAGAGGCATGAGCATACGGCGTGATATCCACGAACAATGCCCAAGGGAGCCGCGCAGGCACGGACGGCTTGTGGAAAACTATCGAGTGAGACAACGACTAATGAAGCAAGACCATTGCCCAGGGAGTCGAGCGCATTCTCAAGAATGGCAAAGACAAACTTAGACAAGAGGACCTTGCCATGCAGCGAGAGGTCGAAGAAGCCGAGTCCACCCGCAGCCTTGGGGCGCACGCACTTCCACCAGGCCACCTTCAAGACCGCTCCTTCCTCATTGCCTCCCCATACGAAGTTACGAACCATAGAGGAGATTTCCCGCACCTTGCTTTCTGGCGCCAGGATGATAGAGGCCATATAAATATGAGTCGAACATAGGATGGACTTTGCCACTGTGACCCTGTCAGTCATGGATAGCTTCCCCCCCTCCACCAATTAAGGTGCCGCCGCAGTCCCACCGACAGAGGGTTTTGCACATATATAGAGTGCTATTTTTGCTTTCCGGTTTTGGTTCGACCAGGTTTCTCTTTCATGTTCTTCGTTCTTCTTTTCCTTCTGTATGACTTTTTAATCTTGCACTCCTCTAACTATGTGTTTTACATGGGTTTTTATAAGGGCTTTGAACGAAGGAGAGTGTAGTGATTTTAAGCCCAGGAGAACGGAATAACATAGCTTAGTGGCCGGATTCTCTAGAGGTCCGCGTTTATGCTATTAATCTAAATCTGGTTGCATGAGAGGTGAATTCATGAGAGGTGGTTACTTTGCCAACATTTGCCATCCGATGTTGGTATCTGCATGTACAGTGTTGTTCAAGAGTAGCACGTAAGGGCCTAAAACACAGAGCTTTCTTGGCTCAATCTAATCAAGAGTGAAAGTCCTACTTGATGCACTGGCCACCATCATAAAGTATTCAATGATATTCAATCTAAGGATATTCAATGATGTACGTTGTTGCAAAATTCTGGTGAAGATGAAGCCTAAAATGCTAATGCATAAATTAATCAAAAATACGTGCAAATAAATGTACCATAGAGCAAAATCAAGACCTTGTGCCAGTAGTCTAAAGCCCAAAATCTATGAGATGTTGTTCTTGTTAGATATAAAGAGTAATTTGTAACAAAGGGAGAAGCGGGCTTAATTCTATCTACTCTGTGTGGAAATTTGGGGACTCTGAAAGTAACCAAGATCAGGCGCACAAACCCATCATACTGCTCCATGGTTACATATTTTTGGGGCTGTTGATCTAGAAGCTTCAACATGGGTTTGTACACTCAGCAAATGAGTTGAATTGATGTATATTCTGGAGAACCTGGAATTAGAGAGCATACCTTGCCTGACATATTTGCAAGATGATTATAGTCCCCATCTCTTTTACATTGTTTGTTCAGCATCTCTACATTTAAAAAGTGTCTGACTTAAATGAGTAAAGAATCAAATAAAATATAAAGTCTCACACATTAAAGCTTACAATGACAACTTGGAGCTGATGAGCCGAAGTAATAAGCAAGCCTTTCCAAACCTTTCCTAGTTTGTTGTGTTTCTATAAATTCATCAAAAATATAACTTAGTAAGTTTGGACCAAGAAATCAAATAAATAGTTTTTTGTTGTCTCCTATTGCTGCATCTAAATATACCACCTGAAGAACTGAAGAGAGAGAGAGCCAGTAGAATGCATTACATCTTTCTTTTGAGGTTGTAGACCTTCAATTCAAGCTTCTTGAAATTTGAATTCTTTCTACTTTTTAGTACCCATAAGATGTGATTGGAGCTCAATGACAGGATATGTCACTGGAGATTTAGCTCTCGGGCCTGTTATGTTCCTCAATGCAAATGCCAAAATTGTAAGGATTTCATCTTGTTCTAACAAAGATGACAAAGTTTATGATCATATTCTATGTTAACTCAGACTTAGAGAAGGGAAAAGCATTAGAAATTACCTGACATGAATGCAGCCATCACTTGTCATGAGCAGAGAGCTTGATCTTACCTAATATCTGCTTCAATCACCATAAATTAATGCCGAACCTGAAAAGAAATAGGAGGAAAATTTCGTTCAGTACCTGATTGAGGTAGAAGCAAAGCAAAATGAGAATTTCCTATTATGTAAATGGTGCAACTACTGCTCTAATATGGACAAAAAGATATTGTCAAAAAAGCATGAGCTGCCCATCCCAAATTTATAGAAGCAAAGCTATGGCATCCAGTTGGCCAAGGACAGCTGTGCCAAACATTTTTTTGATACAACATTAGATTTAAGCAGATCAAAACTATATTTTGCCGGAATCACAACATGCATAGATTTTTACAAAACTTGATAAGCAAGAAGCAGATTCTTACTTACTTTTGAAGAGATTGGGAGTGGCATTCCACCCAGATGAAAGCTGATATAAAATGTCTGGATTCCGCCCTCTCAGCAGGACTGTCGAGATCAAAGTACAGGCATCATGGCTCCACATCTACCGTTGAATTTTCACATTTGTTGCCAAATCGAACATATAGAACCAAATCACAAATTACAGTTGGGTCTCTAGACCTACGCTCCAATACATCGGCAGAAGAAACCAACAACTGTGACAGTAGATCTGAAAAAAAAATCAAATTTGCATCAAAAAGCATGGATTGGGGTTACAAATCAATTAAAAATTCTGACGGATCAATTTGAATATGTAGCATAATAACAGGGGATTTTCTTTGTGTTTTTGTACGCTTTTTACTAAGGTTTTCCTATGATTTCGTGATGTATTCAAATGGATGTACTAATGCGTACATCTAGAGTGCACCATTTCTGAGCCATTGATTTTAGCCTTTTTTTTTTCCAATGGTCAACAACCAATGGCTCACAACAAAAGCCCTCTTTTTGTGTCTGTGGTGCATAATGGGCAACAACCAATGGCTCACAACAAAAGCCTTTTTTTTCCAATGGTCAACAACCAATGGCTCACAACAAAAGCCCTTTTTTTTGTGCGTGTGGTGCATAATGGTCAACAACCAATGGCTCACAACAAAAGCCCTCTTTTTGTGTCTATGGTGCATAATGGGCAACAACCAATGGCTCACAACAAAAGCCCTTTTTTTGTGCGTGTGGTGCATAATGGTCAACAACCAATGAAGCCCTTTTTTTGTGTGTGTGGTGCATAATGGGCACATGAAAGGCTTGAAGGGCGTTTGTAGTGCAGTTTCTCCGCCGGCAACACATTTCTTATCATAACTTTTTGATCCAGAGCTCTGTTTGAGATGATTTTTATTGCGTTGGAAAGCTCTCTCCGAGATCTTTTTGAAGGTGTATGATATGGATATGTTTGGTTAAGTTATCTATGCTAAAACAACAATTTTTCAGCCGGGTTTGGTAGGCTTTCACAACCTACCGGTGATTAATCTGAGGATTGCTATTGGATATTGTTTTATGGCTCATTCCGAATGAAGCTTGCAAAAAAATTACCATGCATTTTTAGATTTTGAGACAGTTATTAAGCAAATTCCAAGGCTTCTAGATCCTTGTGCTAACAAGCAGAAAAGTTTCACACTTTGGTTTCGCACCACAAGAATCCATGGAGGCCAAAGGCTGCTATTAAATTCCAGTTGAAAAATGTTTGTGTATGGGTGTTGCAAACTTTATGACTTTCAGAATAATGGGATCAATCTGCTCTATCTTTATGGTAACTTTTACTTATGTTCTATTTGTTTTATTGTGATGAAATTCAAAAGCTACTGTTGATGAAAGCCTCAAATGAATTCTAGTTTTTTTTTCGTTTGAATTCTAAAATTTTTGTCACACCCATTTGGGACCTAGGGCCCCTAACATCCAAACATATAAAAATTAAATCCCCAACACAAACACCCAACACATAACAACCAACACATAACAACCATTGACATTAACAACCAACACATAACTACCATTGACATTAATTAACACAACCATTGGGTCCAACACATTTAAATTAAAATCCCCTTAAACCCCCTTGGTTTGGGTGCATATTCATCCTGGGTGGCGTAGGGCGGCGAGAGCCCTCATAATTGTATTTTGCATGTACAAAATCAACGCCATATAGTATTCCGCTTGAAATCTTATCGTATTTTGCGAATCTTGTTATACAGTATAGCAAATTTTGTACTTGCATACCCCACAAACGAGGAACTTTACGTACGGTGTAGATTAAGGAATAAGGGGTGAATATGCCTATCCAACAGCTCTCGTTGACCGGAGTCACCCCCCGTGTGAATATGCACCCAAACCAAAGGGGGTTTAAGGGGGATTTTAATTTAAATGTGTTGGACCCAATGGTCTGTTGCTTTGTGGTCTCCCTTCTGTCTGTCGTGCTTGCAGTGTCATGGGAACCGCTTCCAATAATGGGTCCAAAAATGCTAGACTCTTGCAAAATTACGAAATCAAAGCACCTCTTCAGCACCTTTTTTCTTAAACATTTTTTCGCTCGCCCGTCAATTATGACTGCCTTTCTTTTCACGTCACCTTTTCTCGTTTTGGTTCTTCCGGTTGAATTTGGCACTCGATTCATCCGGTAGTCCTTTTACCAGTGCAAATCACCGCCAACACTTTAATGCTGGCGCCATGGAGAACGCAATAGATCAAGTATGTTTTTTTTGCTTAGTTTTTTTAGGTAATCCTCTGTGCCAATCCCTAAGATTGCAGCTGAAATTGCTTAATCTCTCTTTGCAAATCCCATTAGCAAGACCAAAGATAGAATTTGATGAGCTTCGTGGGTTGTGTTCTACGGGTAGGCATCCAAGAATGTGAAGAAATCAGACATTACAGAAGCAGAATTCCTTAGTGTATGGAAAGTTCCACTCACGTTTCCATGATCCAGCCTCGGTTTGCAAAAAAAATGAATGGTTTAATCAAGCGAGTTTACCAACAAGGACTCACAAATCATGAAGTTCGCACGGTTCGCCAGACCATTTCCATGGCAGCGAACTTTGAAAGATCAGTCCAGCCCTGCAAACTTTGAAGTGGATTGGGCCCAGTTTGCATTTGATTCTATGGAAATGTCAGTAGATTGCAGGAAAGAAAATCTCAATGTGATGGAGTTGATCCTATTGTTGTCAATTTGACTGCTGTCATGGAACACTTGAAGTCATTGATGAATGAGAAAAGCAAGACAGAAATTGCCATTGCCAACACAGAGCATGAACTTCTTAGGCTGGAGGGGAATGTGCAAGGGTCAGAAGCAGTGCTGAAATCACTAGCTTCTATGATGGAGGAATAGAATAGAATAGATGATTTTGGAGATGATGGGGACATGGCGCCAGCAATTTCCATGCTTCGAATTGAGCAACAGAGTTTGATGGACGCATTGGAGTCTGCTTATAAAAGTTTGAATTATGATTAGGATAAAGTTTGGAATGCATAAAATGAAGAGATAAGGCAGATGATGGACAAAAATATCGATTCAGATTTGGTTCTTTTTGAGGTGACATTATTGAACTTCGTTTTTTAGGTATATTTTTGCCCTAGTCTGTTTATGTATGAGCTTTTGTGCAGTCTAGGGACTAAGTTTTGCGTAGTCTAGGAGCTTGCACTGGATACAAGCTTTATACAAGGACGTAAGTGTTGAGAGACCACGATTATATATAAAGAGCCAGGTTTTTTACTGCATAAATTATGTGTTCACTTTTACATGTTCTCTTTCAAGTGAGATTATTGAGCTTCATTTTTCAGATAAGATCCTTGCTTTCGAGTCTTGACTCAGCATGGGCAAAATAGAAGAAGCCCATTTGCATATCGATGCTCTAAATATGTAGCATTTTGCTAAATGCCCTTTTACATATCCATGTTCTTAATATATGACTGTCAATTAAAGCCATATCTGTTTTATATTGCAAGATGATAGCCACGTGTCTGTCTAGGGATGCATGCCTCATTGCATCTGGAGGCCACAATAAATTCATGGCTTTAACTACTGTTGCAAGGTTTCTTTTGCTCTTGGATATTGCCAGGCTTCTTTTTTTCTTAAGATTTTGCTCTTGGATTACCAGACCTCTTTTTTTCCTTAAAAATTATTGATTTGAGCAATCTCTGGCTCCATAGTTTTGAGGGACAAAGTGTAGAGCAAATTTGCCTGTTTGCCTGATGCATGTCATGATTATATAGCTCCAAAATTGCTCTTATTAGAGTGATGTGTATCAGGCATAAAAGTTGTTGAAATTTGTAACAAATGTAATGCTCCATTTTTTATTAATCAATCTTGTTAATTTGGAATTTTCTGGTTTGGCTAAAAATATTTTTGGAATTTTTCTTATGTCAATTTCCTAAGATTATGGGGGTTTTGACCGCCGAAAAAACTTCCCAATTATCCAAATCTCATAGAACTTTTCTCTACGATTTTGGCTTCTTGTTCTATACTTGATCCTATCGACAGGGCATGCTTCCCATTTGCATGTGCATGTCGCGAATCATGGAGCGGTGGACGAGTGTTTTTAGGTAGATACAGAACGCGTTTCTGAAGCCAAATCATTTATTTTTCTCTTACATGCGGCAATTATTTGGGGCGACATTTGGAAAAGATGCTTTGTTATGTTCCGCGCCTTGGTCATTGGCGCCAGTGGCATCAATAATTTCTTTCTTTGCTTTCTTTTCTCTAGATTGCATGTGCTTTTGCTTCATATTAGATGAACTTCCATTATTCAGATGAAGATACGGAACCTATGTTGAAGTAGAGAATGTGGTGTACTATTTCTTGCGAAATGAGATAAATTTATCTACTTCATTTCTTGTTTCTGAAGTTTTAGGGTTCTTATTTGCAAACCTACTTTGATGTATTTTCTTTCTTTGAAGGATCAATGCGAAACTGATGAATCCATTATATTTCTTCTCATGTCCAGGTCTTCTTCTCATCATTATATGGTCTGCCATGCTATTTGAAGGGATTGCAAACCTCTGGATCTCCGGTTTTTGTTTTTGTTTTTTTTAGCTGAATCTTCTTCAGGGTTTATGCACCAAAGTTTGTTGCATCGACATCATTGCATCATCTCAATTCTTTGGAGATATCAGCATGTTATTTGAAGGTATTGCAGAATTTTGGATCTTTGGTTTTTGTTTTTTAATCTTAAACTTATTCAGGGGTGCACGGGGGTTTGCTGCATCAAAATCATTGCATATAGATTCAAATAATTGAAATAACAAACAACTTAATTGGGTCATTCCTAACATTTCGTAATAGCTTTAATGTATTTCTTTCAAAGGATTAGGCAGTTTAACACATACGTACAATATTGATTCCATCCTTCGTAGATTAATAGGGACAGAGAAGGTTGATTCCCAATAGGACTTGCAGGAAGTATCCCCTCATCCCATCCCTTCACAGTTTAACATGAGCACAAGGCATCTCATCCCTTGACAAGTACATAAGCAACAATGGATTTAATATGTCTTGGCAAAATATAGTATTTATATGTCTTGGCAATGTTCTATGTTTCCAAAAAAAAAATTCTTCTAGCTTTCTTCCATGTCAATCAAAAAATCCAACAATGCTATAGCATGTGATCCAATCACACAATAATCGTTGCTCCTACATATGCAAACCACCTTTCTCTCATATCGATCATTATATTTTTATATTACTACATAATACCCAAACTGTTGTTAATGAAATGCATTTCGTGAGAATGCAAATTTTATGCTCTATTGTTGCTCCTACAATCTCATAATGCAAATTTTCATGCTCGAAAACTTTTGTTTAGTATTAAACAACCACCTCTTCAGATTGTTCCTGCGCCCGGCAACGCCGGGCACTATAACTAGTATTTCTTACTTTGATTACTGATGCTAATACAATTTGTTTTGTACTTGGCAGGAGCTTCACAACACTATGAGAATTGAAGAGGCCTGCCAACTGAGCAACTTTCTAGGCACTATCTTTCATGTCAACAGAATTGTTTCATACTCGGTAAGAATAGCTCTAACATTCAATATGTAGTTTGCGTCATGAACCTATAGCAAGATCATAGGCTTAACTGAAAATTGCATTCTCCACTCCATGTATCAATCTTTCTAATAGAGCATACACTAATTTCCATAATTTGATGTGATTGGATGTTATGCGCACTAACTTTGTTTCGGTACAAGAAGCCATTCATGATGATATCATGGGGGGAGGACTAAAAACTTTTAAAAGCATACCAGCAGAGCATTTGTGATGATGCATCACGAATATAAAGTTCCTCCAGCTGCAGGGGCAATTGAAGGTACAAAGGGTGGTCGAAGATTGAGAGTGTTTGAGGAAATGACCCTACCCATTATTACTTCATGACAGGTTCTTACAACTGGCAATCCTTTCTACCATTTCCTTATGGTGATCTCTAACTTCCTTGTACAAAAAACACAGCTTCGGGAAATGCTGTGCACACAAATAAGCATTGCCCTATGTCGACTGCTACTATAGCATAACTGAGCTCATTTTGATTTTTGGAAGCAGTATCTACTCTAGCCAGCCAAAGAAATACATAAAAGAAGACTTTGTGGAATGTGATACCATTTGCATAAAGGTCAGTGCCTCTTCCTAACCGTGCATCGTGGTGCATCAGCCTAGTGTGATACTGACCACCTATTAACCACTGGATAGTATCACATTGCCCCCTTGATGGGCTCCATTGTCTTTCCCAGGATGACCTAAAGAACCTAGGTTACGAAATTTTAGGGACCTTGAAATTTTGGCCCAAATCAACAAGTTTTTATAAATCGAAATCCTCTATCGATTTACCGAAAGCAGAACACTAAACGCCAAATTTCAAGCTCCCCTAAAATTTCGTAGAAGAATTTTCGTGACCAAAAAAAAATTTCCCTCAAAATTTTAAAGCGCCGACGCGGCGTGGCGGTCACGCTCGCTAAATTTCGCCACTACCACGTCGGTCGTTAAAATTTCTTCAGCCAAATTTTTGGTCATGAAAATTACCCTTCCATAAAACAATCTAATAGAGTAGTTTACCGGAATTTCAACTTGGTGGAGGTTTTTTTTTTTAACTTAAACAAAGCTTAGTTAGAAACCAAACCAAGGAACGAAACAAGCAAACCGTAGTACTGGCTGATTGCATTAAGCGACAGTAATAACAATAGACTACTCTTTGAAACGTCTGAATAGGTTAGGTCCCTTTAGAGTGGCCAGTAAAGACCAGAGCTCTACTACAACTTGTGGGACTGGAACGCAAAAAATGGCAGATTAATGTGCAACTGGACAGGAATCACTTGTCACTCCATGTCTGGACGCGTCCAGGCTATAGATCTCGAGTTTCAAGACCTCTATGGAGCACTAGGAGATGAACGATGGCACGATATAAGTGGACGATGGGGCAGAGTGGCTCCTAACCGGTTTTTACGTCATTTGGATCATAGAGACCGTTCTTGAAACCCAACAGAGCATGGAGATCCTCACTAGAATGTGCCGCACAGTTGCACCTCCAAACTAAGAAGAAGAGCATGTAAAGTAATACCAATCCGCCCATTTTGCGCTTCTTTTTCCTAAATGAGCAGAAGAACCGCGTGGACAACTTTTTTGGCTGCAAAATATTTGTTATCTACTTCATCGTCAGAATTCCCACAAAATGTTGGCCTTTGAGATAGTTCTCTCTCTGCCGTTGGATCCACCTGCCTAGTCTCAAGTCTGTCCTTAAATGCCATGAACCATTCAATGGAAAAGCTAACAAAACAGTTATTCCAATTAAGGGATAGTTAGAAGTACGTGCTCATTTACGCCTGAAGATATCTATATCCTGGCATAGGTGATCCCTTGAGATAAAAATCCCAACCTTTGAGATCCCCACCAACGGATCCCTGTTCACACGGCGTGGGATAGTCTTACCCTAGATTGGGGGACCCCGGAGGTGTGATCCCGAGGATTTGATCCCCGGGGACGTGTGGATCCCGAGGGCGGAATCCCCTGCTGCTTGAATAGCTGCGCATTTTTTATTATGAAAGAAAAAAATGGGGCGATTTCGTATGGGATTTTCTCCTTGATCCGCAAACCAAATCGAATGGGGTCGATTCGAGGATGGTCGAATGGGAATGGGCTCGAGGGGGCGGTAGGAGCAAAGGAGGAATCGAGCGGCCGCTGCTCGAATCGGAAGCTTCAATCCGGCCAAAAATCAGCCCTAAAGCTGCGAAACCCATTAACCTGCTTGTTGATTCGTGGTGATCCCGGAGGGGCGGGATCTTTTTTTCGATGGTGATCCCTTGAGAACGGAATCACCACCTCCCGGATCCCCAATCCGAGGTAAGACTATCCCACTGTTCACACCGTATATGTTTCTCGTATTGACATCGCCATGTACTCAAGAAGAAATCTCGATCGTCCAGGTGCCGTCATCCCATCATCCCGTGGTAATCCCCTCCTCTGGTATCACTCAAAAATCCCCTCCTCTGGGACCCTGCACATTGGGTTTCCTAACCTGTGATCTCGGCCTCAGGGATCACGAATAGTGGCTGATGTTGGCCCCGTTTTCAGCCAATGTTATTCCTACCTCCAAGATCCCCATTGTTGGGGAGTAATTCCCTCGGGATTACAAAAGGAGAGCCAATATCGGTGCCGGATATTGGCCCACGTTATCCTCACCTCCAGGATTCCTACCTCGGCCCACTACTACAAAAATAGGTAGAAATGGCACAAAAGTGACGTTTAAACGTCACTTTTGTGCCATTTCTACCTATTTTTGTAGTAGTGGCCGGGAATGATTTCCCCTCAAGGATCATAAAAGGAAGGATGGTATCGACCATCGTGTATAACCCCAACAGGGTCTGTGTGTGATCCCCTCCTCCGGGATCTCTAATGCATCGCTGATAATGTCGACAATATCAGGCATCGTGTATACCCCGTCGAGGCTACCAAAATATCTCATTCTCGGGGATCACGCATATGGCTGATACCGAATCATCCATCGTGGATGAACCCGCCTCAAGGATCCTCTTCTGGAGGATCCTGAGTGTTAAAAGTGCGAGGTACTTAATCTAGATCATTGGATGTGATTCCTACCTCTAGGAAACCCGGGTGGTCTCCCCGCCTCTGAATCAAAACTGAATAAAACAATGTAATCGATCCAGAAACCATTGCTTCATGATGTGTAGTTGGGGTTTGAGTATCGGCAAGTTTCAATTGAAGCCTCCACACTAGCCTTCCTCTTTTGCGTGCATCATTCGAGCACATTCATCTCTTGGTCCATAAGTAAGCTTCTAAATTTAAAATGGAGTTAGCAATAATCCTGTTTGATAGAGACTGCTCCATAATAAGAACTATGGATGTCCCTTGATATTTCATCAATAGGTCCAATCCAACATGAAGTCCAGATGCAATAGAAAGATATAGTAGTAACACAGTTGGTTTGAAGATGCAATAGAAAGAAATAGTAGTAACATAGTTGGTTTGAACATGTGTCTGGACGTGGCAAAATTATAAATAAAAATAAAAATTAATAAATTTGTAAAAGAGAATTATATAAATATTAATAAATAGAAAATATTAAACGTTTTTTAAGTTTGCCACATGTGACAAACTTAAGCTTTCCACGCGTGACAAAGTAAAGAATTTGTCATGGATGACAAATGTAAGTTTGTCACACGTGGCAAAATGAATTATTTATCACGCATGATGGTTTCACGTTGGTCACGAGTGATATAAGTTATTTGTCACGAAAGAAATAATATAATAATATATTGTAAATTGCGTGATAAAAAACGTGACAAACAAGACTTATCTCTACTAGTGAATGGATGGCTTCAAACTTCACTAGTTACACATAAGATTCTACCAAATGCCTAATGTGTTGTCTGTACGTACTCCAATCAAAGGCTAAATGTGTGTACTACAATAATAAAGTATGTAAATTGAACAATACGTGTAAAATCAACGGGTGTACCATCTCATTTCTCCTATACCTCCCAATCAAAGCTTAAATGTGTGTACAATAAATAATAAAGTATGTAAATAGAACAATACAAATTGAAACAATAACTTGAGTTGGAGCTGTGGGGTTTCGATCCCCAGTCCTCTAAAATCCACGCATGTATGCAAGCGCTCTTCCACTGAGCTACAACTCCAATTAGTATTTATTTGTATTCAAATAACTATTTTCTAAAATGTATTTTAGATTTCAATACATCCTTGGGGCATGCTCTAAACGAAGCATTAATATGTTGGAGCATTAATACGTTGAAGCATTAATATGTTCCTAATAGTTGGTCCCACTGATCAGATAGTTCTGGTTAATCGTAATGAATATTGTGTTTGTGGAAGGTGTTTTGCCTTCTTTTTTTTCGCCGGAAAATGTTGTATAAGAAGATTTTGTGTGATAAAGAGAAATTGTCTGGAGCTCTGTTGCTGCCGAACCTCTTGCCGGTTTGCCTTGGTCTTTGCCGGCTGAGCAGTGCAGGTTAAGCACTAGCTCAGAAAATATGTATAGGAGAATTGTTCCGGGTTTGTAATGTAATGGTCTGATGGCAGAGCTAGGTTATGTTATACATGAGCTTTTATTATGTTTGAAACTTGTCCCTATGCTACTTGACTTAGGTATGCAAGCCCAACAATGGCAGTGCTTCACTTGGCTATAACAGTTTGTCCTAGTATGGCCATTAAGCAAGAAGCCAAAGAGCCACTGAATGTGCCCAAGATTTCCAAACTCTTGCAGCAGTGCGGCAGCACAAAGGACCTGTCAGAAGGTAAGCGTATTCATGATCAAATTTTACAGCATGGATTAGAGCGAGATAGGTTCTTAGGAAACCAGCTTGTTCAGATGTATGGTAAATGTGGAGCCTTGCAGGATGCCCGTGCAGTGTTTGATAACATATATAGGAAGAATATATTTTCTTGGAATATAATGCTTTCAGCTTACACTCATCTAGGCCATATTAATGAGGCACAAGAAGTGTTTGGAAAAATGGGTGAGAAGGATTTGGTATCATGGAATGTGATGCTTGCAGGATATGCTGAACAAGGATTTCTCCTCAAAGCAATTGAGCTCTTCAGGGAAATGCCCAGCCGTGACTTGATTTCATGGAATGCCATGGTTAATGCATATGCCAGGCATGGGGAGCTTAAAAAAGCTTTAATTTTCTTTCAGCAAATGCCTGAAAGGGATGTGTTCACATGGACTACCATGGTTGCAGGCTATGCATTGAAGGGACATCTGAAAGAAGCACTTGAATTGTTTGAGAAAATGCCTGTTCGCAATATAGTTTCATGGACTGCCCTGGTTGTTGGTTTTGCACAACATGGAAATCTCAATGGTGTCCAAAATTTATTCATGAAAATGCCTCCACGCGATATGGTCTCCTGGAATGCAATGATTGCTGCTTATGCCAGGAATGGACAGCTCAAAGGGGCTGTTGAGATCTTTGAACAAATGCCGTCGAAAGATGTGGTGTCTTGGAGTGCTATTATATCGGCATATGCCCAACATGGACATGGAAAACAAGCTGTTCGACTTTTCCTGCAGATGATTTTGGAAGGGGTGATGCCTAACAGTGTCACATTTGATAGTATTCTTTCAGCATGTAGTCATGATGGCATGGCAAACCTAGGTTGCCATTTCTTTGTTTCCATGTCTCAAGTTCATCATTTAACACCAGCTTTACAACACCATAATTGCATAGTTGATCTTCTTGGTCGTGCAGGATTGCTAGATTGTGCAGAAACTCTAATGAACAATTTGCCCTTTCAGCCTGACTCTGCATCTTGGAATGCGTTTATTACTTCCTGCACACTTCATGCTTCTATGCAGAATGGGGAGCATGCTCCAAAGCATCTTCTTGAACTAGAACCAGAGGATGCTGCATCCTATGTAATGCTTTCAACCATCTATTGTACTGGTGAAGACAGTCCTCTTTAAATTTTGGGCACGTGAACTTAGGATATTGAAGTTTGGAATATTCAAAGAAACAGAAGAAGTAGATATTCATATCTCGTCATAGCTTATTGAGCAAATGTCAATGTTTGATGAAACATTTGGGGAAGATCCCGAGGCCTTAAAACCGATCCAAATTCAAGGTTTTGCTTATGCATATGCTATTGGAGGCAAATATACATAATGGTATAGTTGCAACTAGTGGAGAGACTAGGTACAGCCTCGAATTGGCAGCGAAGGCTAGTTTCCTAGTGTTCCACTCTGAGCCTCTCCTCTGTTGCCAGATTGGTTGGAAAGGTGCATATGGCAACCCTTCTTTTGCATGTGGCCACCCTTACTTGTGCCCACTTGGTGACATCTATGAAGGGTCAGTTTTCCTTGAGTGCACCCATAAGGCTTGTTACACTGCCAATCCACTTGCAACTATACAAAGATCATCGACACAAACTTGTACTTATAAGGTTTTAATGGCGCCGAACAATGTACCAAACAATATTATATTTGGAGGAATGACACGACGACACATACCTCATAAGGTTTAGGAATTTTTTGGGTTGCCCCTAAGGACAAGCCCTACATTACGTGGGAATATAGGATATTCTAGGTATATGTCGGAATTATACCTGGATATACCTCTGGCTGTTGTGGCCAGTCATTCTGCCCGTCGCTTCTGTTGGTGGTCCAGCCTAGTCGTCTGTGTTCGAACTGGCAAATTAGCATCCGTTCTATAGGAGATCCGGCAGTTCACAGTGGCGCAAGATAGGCTACATCTATGACCGACTTGAATTAGGCTTGAACTTGGTGGATGCACAACGATCTTAGTGCAAGTGCCTTGAAGCTACGCTTCGGAATATTATGAGCTCTGTGCATTTCAAGAACTGTAATACAACCCTTGTTTGGGGTTGAAAAGCTTGAAGAATAGCTTGCTTTGCTTTTAAAGCAATAGAATTTGAAGCGTAATCATATTTCTAGCCCATCTTTTTGTGATTCGGACCTTAAATCCCTTATTTCTAGTCCATTTTTCTATGATTTAGAGCTTGAAAACCATGTTTCTTCAACTCTGTTGTTTTGTATATGAGCAGTTGCCCCATGTCGCTTGCTAAAAATTATAGGATAAGCTGTCTAAAATAGATGCCCATCAAGTTGCCGATCTGGTCTGTTCAGGACTTACTTGAGCAGAGCTTGGTTCAAATCCGGCGAACGCAAAAACATCTCACTGTATTGCGTCTCCTCTGGCGAATCTTCTTTGGCCCTATTTTTATCTAATCATCAGATGGTATTGTTAATGGGTGATGCAATCCTAGTGCTTCTCTAAACAGTCAGATGTATGCTCTAGATTGTAGGGATGGATGTAATATGCACCCAAGGGATGCCCAAAAACACAATGGTCATAGAAGCACCACAATTTAGGGCATGGAAGCACCATACTTAACCAAAAGGATCTACCTATTTGCTCTAAAAAAGACAGCATCTTCTCCTCAAGGGCCACCATATGTTGTTCAAGATCATTCTTCTTGTGGAGCTGAAGCCTTGTGTGCAGTTATTTTAAAGTGTCATAAAAAGTGTTCTTTTTGCTAGAAATACTCTGCTACTTGATATTTTCTCTGTAGGTGCAAATGAGATTAAATGACAAACTAAATATTTTGTATCCTAATGCATGATGGCCAATGCAAACACACATCTTAGGCTAATCAAGAGATACAATTTAGTCGTTGTACTTGGCTCGTAGATTCTATGATAATGTCAGAGATGCTCTTCAAAATCTATAACTTTTAACTTAGTGATGAATGGGTTAAGCCATGATGCATCCACGTCACAGCAAGCATCACAATGGCACTGCCCAAGCTCAACGATGACTATGCATCAAACAGCCTACAACTAAAAAGGAAGATGGCAGACACATGCCTTAAAGGGTTAGGGTCAGTCAACTCAATTGCCGTGACCCCTGTAACAGTCCTCCACTTAAGTCAGAGAAACTGTGCAATAGGTGCATCTAAATAGTAAAATATTATAATTTCTTCGAAGGGCTCGAGGAAGTTTACCATATCTCAAAAATGTCCAATGGGGTTGCTTAATCATGATGAAGTTATCAATACTTTCTCTTCTTCTTTTCTGAGAACTTCTGGTCTATGAAAATGAATCCCTATGTTTGTAGCATTCAGAAGGCTTGATATTAAACAAAGAATACCCATCACAAAACAACAAAACAAAAAACATGCAAACACACTCTCGGATCACAAGAGGGCAACTCTTTACCTTGTTCTTTCTTTTCTTTTTCTTTTTTTCTCTCTCTCCCTTGTGGCGAAAAAATGCCAGAAAGCAAAAAAGGCTCATTATTTTTTTTTCATTTCGTATTTTGGCTTGCACATGAGGCATGCATGTATTTCGACATGTGTGTGTCACATGCGATGCTACATGTGCATGTCGCATGCGCATGCGATATGCACATTGGACATGCTTTCTGGGACCAGTAGCCAGGCATCTTAGAAGAACATACCTACCAGAAAACTTAAAATACTATCATCTACAGTATACTTTGATACTCTGTTTTAATTCAAGCTATAAGCTTTGTTGTTTTAATTAGCTTGATGATATCTCTCTATAGTTTTTCCAGGACTATATCTATAGAGAGATTTTTGACAAGACGCTTTCACTTTGCCAGAACTACATATTCCATGATATAAATGGATATAGTTGGCTAGTTCATTAAATCGTACTTTTATTACATATGGTTTAGAAGGTTTTGGGCATGTATTGTATGATTTTAGTTATGTGTTTATGGAAAAAAGGAATCTTTAGAGTTCCTGTATATTCAAAACTCGTTTGTTGGGGCCGAGAATGCAGAGGGATGGTTCGATGCAGCCCGCTGGATTTAGAAGGTAAGGATTTAGTAGCTTAGGTTTAGCAGGGAAGCGGATGAAGCGAGCGCTGGCAAAGGCTGACGGCAATCTGTGACCAATTTATTGGAGGCCGATTTGTAGGAAGGAGAGGCAGAAGCCGTTGCATCACTGTTTGCATGTTAGAGGAGCTTATGGTGCTAGCCGATTATCAGACCCTGTTGCCGACTTCTATCTGTTCCTAAAATAATAGCCTGCAATGCGTGACCTTTCCGTGCACAACATAAATGCCGCGGGGGTTGAATCCCGCCTCTTTCTTCAATGTGATTGCGGTGGCGAATCGAACTTCTTGTAAGTGTGGCAAATCTGTAGGTGAAGGCATGAGGCAGGCACATGGAGGCAGAGGAGTGGCGACTGTGATTGAGGCAAGCCATAAGCTAGATGCTTGCAGGGTCGAGTCTTCTGCTAGAATCTTATCCTTTTAGCCAAAGTAGCATGTCCATATTTGGAGTGCACCTACAATAGTGGGCAGGAGGAGTCTTTTTAGATGAATTCTATTTTGAAATCAAGCAAATATTAGGGGTCCCATCCAAAGGTTATCAAATCCCTAAATTATAGAGCCACCTAAGTGTTTGGCCCTATCAAACGATGAGATGTACGCTTAGGATGGCTCTAGAGGGAATATTTCCCATAATATGCCCTCATCCGAGGGTTGGCAATTGGCTACAAGCCTCGGCCAGAATATATGTGAGGGATATAACCAAGTACCTAGAAAAAAAGAAAAAAAAGGTGGGATCAGACCACTAATATACTATTTAAATAAGGAAGGAAGGAAGTATATTTTAACGTCCGCGGAGGCCAAACTTGACCTATGAGGCGGTACATGCGGTACACAAAGCGGATAAAACCATACCAAAAAGACAAATGCTACTATACAATGTGTCCCTACTCTTTGGGATGGAAAAACCCCCACATGGGAGGAAAAACCACGGTAGTAGGCTCTCGATCCTTGTCTGTAAAGGGATTCTCGGCGGTAGAGACTTGCAAAATGTAGGATCGCGAGGCGTGCAACCATTGGCGATGCCGGCAATTGATCTGGCGGTGCCTGAGAGCATCTAAGATCGGCATCGTTGCTTTCGGATATGCGTATATGCTGACACTCTTGCGAGCATGGTGCTCATCCTCTTGTCGCATGTGGCAACACGGGCATATTCTCTCATCATGCGGGGGATTCTCACGCCCTCCATCCATGTAGTCCAACGACATGTTTCAATGCGAGATGATGGGACCCGTCCTCCGCGGAGGCAATAGCTCTCCGTTTCTTCATAGATATATCTTTTTCAAGTCTTGGTGTGGGCCATGTTCGGTGTTGGATTAACTTGCGTGTGGTAGTGCTGTTTTAGGCTTTGCAGTGGGCGCATCCCACGCAGTGGTGGCAAAGCGCTCATTCAGTGTGCGGCTGTCCACGGGCATCGGGCATAGCCACAATCTGGCTGGTAGTCTATAGACCACGTTGCGAACCACCCACGGCGGTGCTCTGCCATACCCTCTTGGTCGTTGTGGCTCTTGTGCCAATAACAAAGCCCTCGGGGAAGACGTTGTGCATCCATGTTGGTGACCTTGTGGAAATATGCAAGATGTATGCGCATAGCGGAATGTTGCGGGGCGAACCCGATCTCATATAGCAAAATCGATAAAGGCACCGTGTCCTTGATACCTAGGGTACGTAAGGCCTTTTGCACCCTCTCTAGCTTATCCCGGTGTTCTTGCTAATTCTTTGGACCCCCGGACCTCTACCCCATACAACAATACTGGTTCAACGAGTGCTCACGAGCGGGTGTGCTCGTGCCTATCCACATAGGTCTATTCTATGGCGGCTATTACGCATAGCATACGTGGGCTTTCCATCCGCTGACCCGTCTTTCCACCGTCATCCCATAACATGCTAAGCGCAAAAGTGATTCCCGGATACTTGAAGGTCCTTACAACATCGACCTTGGCATCCTCTGTAATAGAGATCACGGGATATCATCTTTGCGAGGAGAGGACTGCCGGGGAGCTTAGTTTTCTGCGGGTTCACTGTCATTCACTGATACGTCCGCAGAACCCACTAAGAAGCGTCCAAATCTTTCTTTGCATACTCACATTTTGTATGGGATAGCAAGTCTACATCATCTGCATAGAGCAATTGCCTTATAATGTATGCCTCACGGCATTGCTCCACACCCCCCCATGTTCTTGCATCCGGTCTCCAACTTATCAATGTAAAGACCAAAGAGTGTTGGAATAGCGGACATCCACTGTTTAACCCCTATGGTGCTAGCAACTTCGGCTGATCTGATGCGAGGCAATGCATCATATATCCCATCATAGAGTCTATAGATGACATTTTGTAAGTCACATGGGGCATCTGGCGCTGCAAATCTTTGCCACAACAAGTCCCGAGGGGCCAGTATCATATCTTGTCTTGAAATCTCGAAGCTTGGCCCGATTACAAGTCCGCCGCCGCATTGCGAGTAGCTTCCATAAGGATTACGAGTGAATATATGGTCGATTGTGGAGGGGCGGTGAAACCCTTCCGGCCAACTCGCGCCTCCAGCTTCCTCGACCTCTTGAGTTAACTTCTTCTCCACCACACCTTCAAAAGCTGCGGTAATGGGCTCACCATGATCATCGCGGTGGTTAGCGAATCATCCCCAATTACTGTCTTATGAATTGGGGTGACCTTGCTAACCATCCACTCCTCCCGAGGCCCTCCCTTATGGCACGATTAATGATGCGTTGTGAGAGGCTCTAGCAAAGCTGGCCCACCCCATTTCAATAACTTCGGCAAAACGAAGTCCACGCAAGTCCTTCGGCTTTGCCATTAGCCCGGTGTCTAAGGCCTGTTGGATGTCTTCCTCCGTGAGTGCGGCATTTCTCCCTACGATCTGGAACCCGGCCCGGCTGCTCTGGGGGATCATACAACTCCTCAAAGCGATGCATCCAGCGGTCTATGGTAATATTGCCGGGTGGTTGATGCCTCTTGTACAACACCCTACGCCCGGAAGGCTTTCCGGCTCGGTCATCAACAAATCAAACATCAAAGCTAGCGATGAGTGCGCAATGCGCATGCTTTTGGATTTCAAGAATGCTCTATAGTCACTGAATGGCTCGCTGCTGCTTGATTGTGGATCTGCGACGGCGCAATTGGGTCTTTAGAGCCTTGCACTTTCGGCGTCAAACCGGGGATTACGAGGCTGGCGGTGTCCATTCATGGCGATCCCTCGGCGCAAAGCATGCACTAAATTGTTGTGAGTAAAGGCGTTTACAAGCCACTCCCACCTATCATGCAGCGTGCAAAGGGGCATCAATCCCCTCAATTCCGCGTTCCAACCACCGAACTCATATTACGCTTGCTTTTGGTGAGTGGTGTATCTCAACCTGATGGTTTCTACTACGTGATTAGCTCGCGAGTGCTCCCAATCCAAAGTGACATAAAGTGGATAGTGGTCCCACAAAGCCTCCTCATCCCTGTTAGGTATTGCCAATTGAGAGCTCGTTGATCATGTCAAGTCCCTACGACGGAGCAAGGAGATAGTCTACCACGCTAGCTCCACCATCATGTCTATCGCTCTTCAAGTAAAACCCCTGATTGCGGCCATCTGATCCTTATCATTGCACACTACCATGTCAAAGACACGACGAGTTGAACCAACTCCCTTCAAAGGCATTGGTGGCCAGATCTTGAGAGGCTATGCGGCATGTTGGGGTGCAATTTGTTTCAAGCCCGAGTGGGTCAGAATCGGCCTCTCCACGGAAGGTAGCAAACTGCGGTATGCGGTCTGCGGGCATTGAAATCTCTAACAAGAGCATAGGCCCTTGCTTGGCGATATTGCTCTATGTCATCATCTGAGATCTCTAAAAGGCATTTGTACATCCGGTAATGCGCCTCGTGGACTGGTAGAACTTAGAGGTGCATGGGGTATATAACAGACATGCAATAAATAATGGGCGATCTTTGAGGCTCGATTACTCTCACCCACGGGTTGCGGTTAAAATGCAATCAGCCTTGTGGGCGAGGCTGTGGGCTGCTATAGCATCTTTGAAGTAGCATGCCACCCCTCCATATCCTCGCTTGCCATGGCGCATTAGCGGCGAAGCTTTCTGGTATCGGGATGTCCGGCGTGGTGATGCCGCGATATTCCCATGTCTCTTGCAAAGAAGATGATGTCCATACACATGGCGATCCCAACAAGGCCGCTGCCCTTCTTCCGGGGAATCCCCTGATTCCATGATACAAGTCGGAACAACTGTCCCTATCTTTGCACAGTGGCGGTTGGCCTGCACCGACTCAGGGAGGTTCGCGGGGCCGTCCCTGGTGGTGCCCGCAACACCGGGTCACGGCTGTTGCATCGGTTTGCCGTCTCCGGAGGTGAAAGGTCTAGATGTCCACTGGCCCCATCGCCCGCTTCTCACGCTCTTGTTGGCGCGGAGGTACAAACACCTTCATCTTGCCATTAACCAAGCTGTCGATCCCCTGTCGACTTGTCGATTTTTGTGAACTCCTCTCGTCTCTCCTTTTGTTGCCTGGAGTAAGATCGTGTCCAAGTATATTGATGTCCCCTTCAACCTGGCTGGCGTTGCGGCAATAGAGTCTTCGATGCGGTCCAACAACGTGAATTTGACGGTCGAGGGTCTCATGTTTGGCCCCGGAGACTACGGTCGGTTTCTCATCCCCAAATCTGCGGTTGTAGTGCTGTCGAGCACCGGGCATTAAGCTTAGCCGGCAGATCTTCCCCATGCGCGGGATTGGCGATCCTGCTCCTCGCGAAGGACACCGATTCCACTGGGCCACCTCGCCTCCCGGCATTGGGTGCCCTTGTTGATGCTACCTCGGTGATGCACGCTTCGTTTTATCTCCGGCGGAGATCATACATCTCGGTGAAACTTCGGCCATCCTCTTCTCTAAGGCCGAGAGCACGGTCTTTGCTTCTGTCCTTCTGTTTGTCTCTTTTCTAGGGTGTCAACCTTGCTTGTACTGATGCATTCTAGCTTCATGGTCCGCATGTAATCTGCGAGCTAGCGTGTAATGTGTTCCATTCCGCTTGCACGAGGTCTCTGCTGTTGTGATATCTCATCATCACTGGCGATGGATCCTATCAATCATTTGGGTAACCTCATTCGGTGTTTGAGGCGTTGCCATGAACTCACTTCTTAAGCGGCGGCCCGATTGCCGTGCTTGGCATCGAAGTCGGCCCGACCCAAAGCGGTCATTCAGTGGCGCACACTGCTCTTCTAAATGTGGAGATCCGTTCTCTCTCCTTCACCAACTGTTTCTTGAGGATGGCTCTTTGTTGGCCACGTACTCTTGTCAACTTTGCCTCCAAGGCTGCGTATATTCTCGGTTGTGGCGACATGCTCACGAGGGAGAGCCCTCACCGTTCCGTGCTAAACTTCTTTAGTGCATGCGGCTTTTCTTCCATTGTCTGGCTGCCTGAGAGTCACGTCCTGGGTCATTTAGAGTCTCACTACTGCAAGTCTGAACCTGAGACCAAGTCTATTGTGAAGTCCCTGATTCTGAAACCAAAGCTCCCCAAGCTCCGGATATGATCGAAGCGTGTGGCCAGGACACCAGCGGCTTGAGGGGTTTTCAAAGCGTTTTATTGGCAGCCCGGAAATCTTCAATTTTTCTTTGGAAATATGACTCAACCACATGCAAATCACATACCTACCGAAAGGTCTCTGAGAGGGCTTTCCAACGCAACAAATTTCAGCTGAAATCGGGGCTCTGGATCTCCGGATATGATCGAAAGCGTGCGACCCGGGACCGTGGCGCTTTAGGGTTTCTGGGGGCCGGATGTGCAGTCTGGAAATCTGTGATTTTGACAAAGATATAAGCGACAATCAATGGCAAATCATATATCTACTCAAAGATCGCTGAGAGGGCTCTCCATCGCAACAAATTTCAGCTGAAACAGACTTCTGGATCTCCAGATATGAGCAAGAACGCATGACCGGAAAGGGGCAAGATAAGCATCATGAATGTTTTTTTTTTTTTTTTTTTTTTTTTTTTTGAGGGTACGAATTTTTTGATTAATATAGAAACAAGGTACACGACCTTCTTGTGGGCTCCACAATAGGCCAGATAGGAAGTATACAATGCTCTTGGTCACGGATAGAAAGAATTGTAACAAAAGGTACACGCGACCATCAAACCTAAAAAGCCACCCTAAGATCACGTCTATGTACTATGGTCAAGGTTCTCAACCTCTTCTTCATCCCTGTAAAATGATGTGCTCCTCTGCCTTTTAGTTCTTCCAGTACTAGAGGGCGTGGCCTTCTTCCCAACTATTGTAGGTACTATGGGAAGGTAATAGCACTTGTAGAGTGCAATCATTATTCCTCAAGATCTTGAAGAACACACCGAAGGAATACCTAGAAGAATAAGATAGGCAGGTCGCTCTTGATTGTATGAGAACGCCTGAAGATCTGCCTTCTTCTCCTACTAGCAGTACTATGGAGGCTTACTTGCTCTTCCAGAAATACGCTCCACTACCAAGAAGCCCAACTCGCAAGATTTTAAGCAGAAGTAGATCTGTACTAGGCAAGGTTGCCAACTGTCTTCCCACTAGCAAGGTACTATAGGCAATTCAACAAGAGCTCCCTCCATTACTAGAGCAACCCGCTACTCCACCTGTGCAGCACCTCTGGGTCAATGGCAAATGGATAAGCTGGACTGCTCTCAAGGGTGCTATCTCGGATCCAGGTGAAGGGGATCGTAAAGTTTTAAAGGAAATACTATGGAATGTCACCAATTTGACAGGCATTGTGGGGCAGTGCGAGAACTGGCTCCATGATGGTCAAATTCAGTACAATGTTAAGAAGATATATAGGGATACGTGCGGGACACCCCACAGTGAAGTTAGGCTTGGGGTGAGTATGACTGCAACCAAAACCCTACTGGCAAACTCCTGGAAGTCTATGTGTTCTAGAAAGATTCAATTCTTTAGATGGCTTGCTCTCCAAGGGGGTCTAGGTACTAAGGAAAGGCTATTCAATAAGGGAATCATGGTGATGATGGGTGTCCCACAGAACATCCCGTTCTGCCAATCCTTAGCGCACCTCTTCTTCTGTCCCCGGATTGCAGAATTTTGGCAATGGGTTTGCCCTATTATTGGTCTCGCACTATATCAACTACTACGGCGGGCTGATTGACCTCGGATCGCCACATAGATGCTTCCCTTGTAAACCTGGCACTCTGGGTAATCTGGAAGCATCGTTGTGATGTGGCTATGGGTGGTCAGGAGATCTCTATGGCTAAGCTCAAAAACTCATTTAATCTGGAAGTTGCTTTGATGGCTTTATCTCATCATAGGGAGAGAGGTTCAAACTACAACAAAGAACTTGATAGAATAGGGACTCTGGTAGGGTTCTATTCATTCTTCAGATGTCATTGGGTTGATGACGACATTCCTGGGGAAAGTACTACTGGCAATACTGCAGGTAGCATTGGTAATTTGGAGTAAGATCCTCCTGGGGAAAGTACTACTGGCAATACTGCAAGTAGCATTGGTAATTTGGAGTAAGATCCTGCTTTGGAATGGAGCTGGCTCTCTCTATAGTACCCACTCTCTGGCGAAGAAAGGTGATTCTCCTTATAGTAACCTATCAGTGGGGAAGATGAGTAGCAGCCCTCTGTAGTACATATGCTTGGACTTCCCCAACATCTGCACTTACCCTTTAGAGGGTTCCTATTGTTGTACATATTTTCTATTCTTTAATACATATATATAATCTTACCCTCAAAAAAGAGCATCATGAATGTCACAAACATATGGTGATGCTTATGCATGTAATGGTGCTAGAACTACGAGTCATGATAAAGTATTCAATAAATAACAAAGGCAACAAAAAAAAAATTGGTGAAAGAGAGGTAAAAAAGAATCTAAAAGGTAACCAGCAGTAACGCAAGCTTGGGGAATAGATTGGGTTGGATTAGTTGCGTAATTGGGTTTTTTAGCACAATCTCGTATGTAGAGTTGAGTGCACAAATAATACGTGCAACTTATAGACAAATCAATGAAGACGTGCTAACTACAAACCACACCTATACATCGGATTATAAAAAATAAGAATTAAGTTGGGATGTGTCCTTTCTAGAGATGGAAATAGTTTTGAATAAGTGGAACAGAAAGCAAAACCTTTGGACATGTTTGTACGAGTTCTTTAAAACACATTAGGAATTGCAACTCTTGGCACATACACGGGCATCGTACATTTTTGTTCATTATTGGTAGAGCCCGTTCTTTTTGCCAGTTGAAGTCCAGGGCCCGAATGGTGTCCCTTGCTACTTGGAGCGACTTAGAACAAAAACGGTAAGGCCTTCTTAGCACGGGCACTTTCGGAGTGAAATCCACGGTCGGTTTTCACGCCGCTTGGCGGCGGCCTTGATAGACACATCGTCTATTTCCGGAAGGTGGTAAATATGGATGATGATAGCTCTACCGCGACTTGGCTTATCAAAGGGCAATGGGACCACAACGACTCAAGAATTGTTGGAAGGATAAAGAGTGCGTGTGGCTAACTAGATGGAATGTCGAGAGCACATGTGCATCGGTAGAAAAGCAGGGCGGTCGTGGCGGCTTGAGATGTTACCTTGATGCTTGTTTCTCCAACAAGCTTTGGGATTCGAGGGAGCAAGTCAAAACAAAGACATTACAAGCACATAAATCCCACATTAGAACGAGGCCCATAGCGCTACCTACCTCGTTCACATCCGCCCATGAAAAGCGCAGAGCATATCGGCCTCCATTCGCGACAGTGCCCACCATCTCGGGATTGAGACAGTCGATGGATTGGGGAGCCACATCGGGATAGGGTTTTGTCGATCTTTGCCCATCTGAGGCTGTTGAGGATGAGTGTCACACTTTCTAGAGTTGCCCAACATATGATCGATTCAGGACACGCTTATGCTCGATTGATTAGATTTGATGAGCGCTATACATGATCTTTGGAGCGCGACTTAGATAAGCTCACTCGGATCATACATTCAGAAGTACCGGACTTGAGGGCTCGGATATGCTGATCCAACCATTTAATTGATGTCAGGCGCCTTATTCCCTTGCGGTTTCCCTCGAAAACCCTTTCATTTAAGGTTTTTTAATCCCACGAATGTGACTGCTGCGCTTTTTGTATTGGGTCCCATAGGCCGATTGGTCTCCGTGGACGATAAAAACAATTCTATTCTATTCTATTCTTTGATTAGACCTTATGCAACAATTATATGAAAAATTTTACAAGCTTGAAGTAGACTATATGGGATATTGAAATGTGTTTGAAACAATAAAGTCTCTGAAGTTTAAATGAAGAGAAAACAAGATTGTTTGTTTCTTTTAATACCATTTTTCACATTCGCAAACAATGTGGACTTTATGATGAATTGGATAGGTCACACCCGTGATATGTTGATTCTAAGGCCAACTAATTCATCCTTATGCTTTGAGAGTGCTCAAGAGTGCTTTTGTTTTGTAAGAATGATTTGGATATATATATGAACACCCCCTTGCTTGTAGTGTTTTTCGATTATTAATATAATTTACATTGTCCCTCGAAAATAAATAAATTGTTGTTCATATCTTGGAGCCTTACTACAATTGTCTTGTAGCATATCAAGGGCCAAACTATGGCAACTAATTATTTATGATATAATCCATTTAGCTTCTTCATTTCAATTATAAATTCCTGCATATGCAAAGGGTAGAAGATTTGATTCACAATTAGGTTGTTATCTATTTTGCATCTCTCTTGAAAATTTGTTTTACCATAATGGCCGCACAATATAAGACATTTTTTTTCAAGGAGGCTATCAGGGTTTATTTTCATGAAATGCAGGATCCTCCACGATATTCAAGGCCTACATAATTGCCATTGCTTTCGGTGCTATCTTCCAGTTCCACAATGTATCTATAAGAAAGTTTACATGTAATCTTAAAGCATGAGACAGTTTCTTTTTTACATGAGTTATCCAAGCATCATCACATTTGTACTACTCACCTCCAAGCTGGTGATACGAAACGTAATGCCCTGAACCTAATATTCAAGAACAAAAAGTTCACATTCAGGAAAAAGATTATGTTCAGCTTCTTATTCCACAATAATCAGATGGTTTCCATGCCTGAAGGAAGAGAGGTAGAAAGCCACATTTAAAGAAAAGGAAAATTGGACACATTGGCCGACCTTTGTACAAATAGTTTGAGATGGAAAATGCTCAAATCAAAGGTGGCTTCCTGATCGACATTTGCTTTGTAGATTGTTGTTTTACTGGCAATACTCACAAAACATACCTTCATCAGATCCTAATCTAACTTTGTAAAGCAATCCAAGCAGCCCATAAGTGTTGGAAAGGTACTTGCTACCTCTAGAGTTAATCATGTCCATGGAGAACTTTCAACAAACTTGTCTCTAGATCCAATGAAATAGCTACACATGGATTGTGTGTTGTAGATGTGAAACCACAGACTGAGCATATGTAATCCATGTCGTCTATATTTTGACACTCTGAATGGGCAGCCTTGGACTTGTTAAAGTTTGTAAGAATACCATCCATAGTAGAAGGAAAGAATTCATGTACATCCTACTGCACATACCCCGCAAGATTTGATACATGTTTCCACTAATTGTACTGAAATTGGATAGGAGTATATGACTGCCGGAGTGTGTATAGTAGATTGTTATAAAAATTTAGTTAAAGCATGAGAAGTACGCAAGGATTGATCAACTGCATCCGAGTCTGCTTTGCCATTTTCTTCTTTCTGTGCATACTACATGACATTCTCTACTGTTAAACCCATCAGTCTGGCATCTACCTCAATAGTGGCTAGGTCCAATTCCAAAGATCTTTGGAATAAATGTACACTCCATTTTCCATGTTCATTACCCGATCAATAAATAAAGAATAAGAATAAGAATGATTTTTATCATCCACTGAGACCAATCGACCTATGGAACCTTAAGGAGCATAACAAACTTATTATCGTCGGATTAAAAATCCTGGGTCCGAAGGGTTTCGAGGAAAACCGGCAAGATATAATATCAAGTGTGTGCCCGAGGACATAACTGATCTCGCATGTCCATAACCTCCTGAAGATATGATCCCAGCACCGTACGGACGTCGTACTCAATGTCACATGTAGCGGCTGGCCAGGCCTGACCAACTCAGCATAGCGCGTCCGGATTTGATCATATGCTAGGAAACTTTGAAGGGTATGAGAAAAGATGCAACATAATAAAATGTATTAATGACTTTTCTGAGCATATAAACATTGTAAAGTTATGCAAAAGTATAATTGAGTCGGGCTATACAACCTCGTTCATGTCCCAGAAATAATATACCTTTTGGAAGACTCTGGAGGCACACTTTTTGGAGCCAGAGAAATGCTAGAGCAAGCTTAGATCAACCAAATGTATGTTACTTCCACTTGATGCATCTCTATGCCCATTGCTTTTCTAAAAGATGAAAATTACCTGGTGGCAAATCTCAAGTTGCAGCTTGTATCCTGGTCTTAGAAACTTGTTCCAGCATCGTTGCTTTCTTAGTGGCATGTTCCACCATCCTAGAGCTTGATTGCGGCATTGAAGATTGATTACAAAAGAACTTTATAACATAGCCCTTACTGAAGAGTGCAATATTCTTCTCTCTACCCCTTCAACGGGCTGCATTGGAACGCCATATCATTTACTTCCCGGAAGGTGGTAAGCTATGGTGATACACATTTGCCCAACCTTGCTTTGGCCATGGCGATGGGTCCCCAACACCTGAAAGCTTCTTGGAAGGACAAGCAAGCTTCGATGGTTCTCATGCTTTGGGGTATGCGTGCAAAAGCAGATGCGTATGTAAGGACAAAGATCTTTACCTAGATGTTACTTTCCTTCAAAAGCTCACGGGATGCAAATGCTCGGGCGACGTTAAGGTGGCACACTATCGCCAAACAAGTCAATCCTAGGCTCATGAGAGGCCCACACCGGGGCCAGACGCGTTCCGGGGAATATACGCTATGAATACGTATATTCCACGACCCGTCACTATACAAGTCTATCTTCATAGCCTTGTATACCATAGATTGTGGCATTAGGGGGCATGACTAAGTTATTCATATAACTTAGCCAACCCAGGTTAAGACCATTTCCCACGTGGCCTTAACCTATTGGGCGCCGCCACACCCAGACTCACCCGATTGGTGCCACGTGGCATCCTAGGTGGACCCAACTTATATAGGCTGGAACCCCAACCCTAGGCCTCTTTCCGGCCCTAGCACCCAGACTCACCTACTCGTTGAAACCCGTTTGAACATCGCTTCTTGTGGCATAGGCGGTGCAAGCAGCCCCGGTAGGGGGTAGACTTCGTTCTTGGAGCAAGAGCAGATCACGTGAGTCGAAGACCATGGAGGCACAATGGATCTGGAGGGAGAGCATCGGGAGCAGGTATGTAGGGTAGTAGTTGTGATAGCTCATGGAATTAGCATTCCGGATGTGCAGGTATCTTGTATCTAGAGTAGAGCCATCCTAGAACCCATATTCAACATCTTGAACCCTAATCAATGAACCCTAACCCTTAGTTAGGTTGTATGATTAGGTTAAGATGTTCTTCTTATGATTATTCTCATGATATGATGATTATGTGATGATGGTTGATCATGTTTGCTCCTCTTGTATTGGGAAGGGGGGTAGAGACCTAGGGCCATATG
The DNA here is from genome assembly GCA_021234155.1 of Isoetes taiwanensis. Lineage (NCBI taxonomy): Eukaryota > Viridiplantae > Streptophyta > Lycopodiopsida > Isoetales > Isoetaceae > Isoetes > Isoetes taiwanensis. Next base: position 5,872,592 of record JAJEKV010000074.1, on the reverse strand, counting down.
TAGTATGCTCCTAGAGTAGATCCCTTAGTTCCTATTAGTTGCGGCCTGTGCATAGGAGCCCACCAGGCTATCGAGGCTATGATATGACTCAGCACCACATAACGGGGCTAGAGGGAATGTGGAGGGAGGATCCCTTAGAGGGGGGGCTTGGGGGATCCCATAGTGGGTTAGGCTTATGGTGGGTCACTTGGTTGTGGGCCCGCATGGGTCTCGACACCTCCAGGGCAATGGTGTCGCATACTCCTCGAGGCTGCAAGTGTTGGCTTGGCTCTCGTTTTGGGGGTTAAGTCGGTGCAGATAGGTGTGTGTCGTCACGATTCTCTAGCCGCCCACGGAACCTCTAGACCCTGGGAAGGGGAGATGCAACCCTTCCTGCCTCATCGGACCAGGGAGATGCAACCTGGAGTAGTCCTGATGGGTGATGCCATGGGATTGCGTCTCCGGAAGGCTAGAGTCATGCCAGAGCCTGATTTAGCCCATCTGCAAAGTATGCACAGGAGGGGCGGATGGAGTGGTCAACCCTAGCCATTGTTCTATGCCAGCCCTCGCCATTGCCATGACTCGGTCTGCTCTATCTTGAGGCCTAGCTAGTCAGTCATCCTCCTTATGAGTCTGAACCAGGGTAGGAGCTCTCATGTTTTATGGTTCATGATTATCATCTTTGCATTGGTATATGTGTGATGCACTACCCTTCGAGGTAGTATTTGTATATGTTTGATGCTAGTTCTGACGTGTTATCGCTTCCGCTGTTATAGGAGCCCATAGGGGAAGGGCGCGCAAGACACCTTCGTGTTCCCTCCCCGCACTAGGGATCACCTTAGAGTGCGGGGTAGACGAAGGGCCCGTGCGGTTGTTGAGCCGGACGGGGGATTTCCTGCCGAGTGTATGGCCGAAATGGTATGTTTAGCGAGGGGCGTCACAATGGTATCGGTTGACCAAGAGCTGACCATATCCCCCAATAGGTAGACTAAGCGGCTAGCTATGGAATGGAATGAGAATTCCAGTCTTGAACCGCCATGAAATATGGGAGAATTTTTTCCCCATTAGCGGTCGTAATTAGTTTAAAGTATAGTCTAAGTGGTGGAAATAATATAGTCAAAAGAAACCTTCTAGTAAATTTGAGCTCAAGTTGTTCATGAACCGCATCTTCCAAGCAAAAAAAATTGAACGAGAAATCGCTCAAAAGAAAGTTTGAAAGAAATGGCGTGAAATGACCACTACTTGGCCCAAAAAGGAATTAGGAAATTTTGAAAATAGTTAAGTGATTAGGGGAAGTACCTTAATTATTAACCCATAGTTATAATAAATTTACTCTTAAGAAAAAGTAGCTAATAAACCTATGGAAACACCTCTACCCTTATAAGTTTCCAAATAGTAGCTTGACCTTTCCTTTACCCTTGTAGGAGCAAATTAAAGCTAACCTCAAGGCGCCGCCGTAAAGTGTCACGAGCGAACAGCCCGGCGAGATCGAAGCCAAAGGAGCAGGCGAAGATAGAGCAAGATAAACGAAGAGGCCACCATCAGGGAAGCTAAGAAGTTGTTGGGGGACCAAACAAGTAGCTAGGAAGGTTGGAAGCTCCAGCTTGCAGGACGTTAAACCTCCACGGTGGTGGCAACAAACAAATTCTTGAAGACCCTGCGACCTAGGTCGGGGCCAGCCGCGGGCAGCGCTCAAGCTCTTGCGGCGAATCGTTCCTCCGAGGGAAAGCAGCGACCGACCACTTGAGGCATGATACCGACAAGATGGGAGCGTCTACTTCTGGCGGGGAACAATGGCGAACAACCTCGGCAACAGAACAACATAACACAAAGAAGAGGGGAAGAACAAGTACGGGGACAACCCGATACAAGACGGTGAGCAACCCGCGCGCAGGAATCGCGGAAGAAGAAGGGCAGCAAGGCGCAAAAGCAAGAAAGAACAAAGAGGCGAAGCTAGGCGTAGGGAGAGCATGGTTATCGAGAACCACAACCCAGACGGCCTGGAGGAGGATAAGCCCGAGGAAGAAGGACCACAACAACAGAGAGGGGAGCAAGAGGCTAAAGAAGAAGAGGAGGAGGAGGCAAGAAAAAACGGAGGCCCTCACGCAAGATATGAGTCACGAAGAAGAAGGCAAAGATACAAGATTCATCTCCGTAGCTGGATCTAACAAGGTAGCCCGACCCGGGGTCGAAAAGCTAGCCTCCACCACCTCGAATTTGATTCCCAAGAAGGTCCGCCATGGGCCAAATACCCAAAGATAGAGCTACCGTAATATTGACATTGCCGGTGTGCGGTCGATGATCCGTGAAACTCTTTAAAGTGCCTACATCAAAGATCTATTGAGGAGTTCAAGATGGGCCACGACTTCTTGAACCACATCAACGATGGCGGGATCTCGCCGGAAGCGGCCAAAGCCCAGGGAGGTCAAGATCTGCACCATTCATGCCAAGAAGATGACCATTATGATCAAGAGCATGAACCTAGCGGAGGATTAGAAAAGATGAAATTTAGGAACCTTTGAATAAGATTTTGAACTTGTATATATTATATATATATGTTCCTAGAATTAATGGTTGTATGTATATATATGGAGTCAAAGTCAACTCGGGTTGCATCGCGCGAAAGGCCTCTGCGTCCGACCGGTGAATTCTTGTGCCTCATTTTGGGAGAAAAAAAAAAAAAAAAAAAAAAAAAAGTCAAAGTCAAAGTCAACTCGGGTTGCATCAGAAAGGCCTCTGACGCAAGCCTCATTTGGGCGACGCGACCCGATTTCGCCCATTTTTGCCCAAATTGACCAATTTTCATCCAACAAACTGCCATGTAGCGTTTCTTGCTTTGTTTTACTTAGATTTGCACTTCATGATAGCTCATTTAGACACCTATAGCCATGGAACAAAAGTTTTTTTCCCATCAAGAACCCTTGTGCACGGAACCCGAGGCATCCCTACTCATTTGTCATTTTCTCACCATAACTGCTCTCAGCACTTCAGACAATTTTCCAACTCCCTACTCATCTTCACAAGCCATTTTTCATAGCTATCTCTGTTCAATGGCGCCATCAAGCTTTGTTAGATGGTGCGGTGGGGCCAATCACATCCGTGATTTCCCTGCCGAGCAAGCCTTCCATGTCTTTGATCATCTCTTTGATCTCCATGCCATTTCGACTAGAACTCCCTATTACACCGTCATCATTTGTCAGTATGACCAAGCCTTAGAGTTAGAACCAAGATCCTTAAGCTAGATAGAGGCGACATTTGCACTCATCACGGCTTGGTTGTCGCTCTTGTCTTGCTAAGTGTCTTCTTGTCTACATATAGGTAGTATAATTAAACCTTTTCTTAGAAACCCGACTAGTTGCCAAGGCCTTAGGAAATTGTTGTTACACGTTGGTATGGTACACCAAAACCGTCATAGGTGCACTATCATCAAGTGTTTCAGCCATGCCTTGTATCATAGATAATTGTCTAGGAATACATTCTATTTAAGTAATTCAATCTAGCACACCAAGTACACCCAAAGAATGAGTCTCCTTCTACCACCCCATAACAAGAATAACTACCTTTCTTAGTGTCTAGTAAAGTGCCAAATGCCAAGTGGGTCAATTGAGGTAGAGTGGATAAAGGCATAAAAATAGGGTTTATAGATAAATAGACATAAGTAATTGTTGTTATGATAGTATTAGTTGCCTTGTGCCTAGGGCAGTAAAATAGGTCGAGAAGAACCCGTCTTGGGATCCTCGAGCCTCGGCGGTGGAGCCACTCGACAACATCAACGAATTGAAAGCGAGGGGCAAACTTATGGAGGAAAACTTCAGCAAATCAAAGGCCAAGAGGGTGTCTGAGGAAGCCCGAACACAAATAATAAAGAGGAGGCCAAAGGAAGGGCGATTGCGACATCAAAATTAGACACAAGACTTGCCAAGAGGGCTATGCAACAACCAATGGGCATCATGGCACTTACAAAATTGCTCACATTAGGGGAAGGGTATCTCCTAGTCAAGGATATTCTCTAAGTGCCATATTGCCTCGAGGAACGACCCCACATCGATGACTAATGTCACAGCTACGCCACCAACAAGTAGACTTCATTGACTTATGATGTCAAGAGCCCTAAAGGATGAGACTGGATATACCTCCTCGGAAGGGAAATTATCATAGGTATCCAGGCCATAGTAGTATCAGATTTGGACTTCAAGCAAACATGCTTGACTAAGGAGGTACTACAAGCCAGCAAGGGTGGGCCTCTCGGGAATAGGAATATGGCAAACTGCAACAAACTTCTTCCTCATCAGCCCGATACTTCAGAGCAGCTGCATCAACCTCGACAGCGCCATCTCAAGATTACGACAATCTTCTACCTTAGAGATTGGAGGTCAAGCACCATCAAGAAGAGGCATCATGAGGGACCAAATATTAGCATTATTAATTGATCAGTCAAGAATAGTCCTTGCAGATAGATGCACACAAACTCCTCTCAGCAAGAGAAGTTGCACAGTTAGAAGTGGTAAAGTACTCAATATTGTCATCAGTCTTATAACAGCAGCATGTCGCCGCCAAAATGAAGAATCAAATTAACAAGCTCAACACAACAATATCAATTCAAGAGTTAGAAGAATCATCCTCGAATCTAATAACCTTCAGGCGGATATGAGTTAAACACCGAAAGATTCTACGCAATGGTGAACATGACCTTCAAGCCTTTGGGATGCAACACCGAACCTTAGGTCGCCACTACATCAGCAAGTCCACTAAGAGGGATAATGTTAATGAAGGTAGTCAGCATCAACAAAGAAGGACGAAAGTCAGTGGCTTATGTGCATTAAAAAGAAAGTAGGGCACTTGAATGATCATGCAACAACTCCAAGGATACCATTCTTTTCAACAAATTATGGATCATCGCCTTGCTACTCCAAATACTAACGACTACACCAACTTTAAGCAAGCTAGAGGACCTATCAGATAGTTGAGTTTCTTAGAATTATGGGTGATAGCATCCATGATGGGATGGGGACGAAAATTCGAGTAGATTCTTTTGTCTTTTCCTTTAGAAAGATGGACCCAAGAATGGAGCAAAGCTTCAAGTATTGGGAAGAAAATATATGGAGTACAATAATTGTATACATTGCTGGCAGATATCCAACATATTGGAACCTCTTCGTGAGCTTGATCACCTACGCTAAGAAGGATTCAATAGAAGGATAACCGTCGACCATGTATATGGCAGTACTTCCAGCGACATAAGGAATAATCCGACCAAATGAAGGGAAGCAATCTAATAAGTCCGGCCAACTTCTTAGATGGCATCAACTTAAAGGTGGGGCTATTTCAAGAGGGCAATAATTAAGAAAGGGTAGATCCTAGAGTATAGATTAGATCTAAAACAAGAATAATTATCTAACCATGTAGTTTTCTATGTGTGCCCAAAAGTAATGTCATCTTAGACTAACTTGTGGCCATAGGATTTATGTAAGTAGTTCTTTAACCTTGTAATTTTGCACCTCCTAGATGGACGGACATCAATAAGAGCAAGACTCTTAAGTCTAAATCTAGGCCATGAATTAAGACAAGGCCAAGTAATTAGCGGCACCAACCCTAACAAGAGTCAAGTTCGACATCAACCTAGAAGCAAGCAAAAGTAGAGCATCGGCACCAACTTATGTACATTGGCAACTATGACCTCATAATAAGCATGCAATATTAAAAGTGGCTAAAGCAATAATTGATTATTATAAGCAAAAAGAGATACTTATCCCACACCAAAGGGCAAGTACCTTATAATTTAAGTTAAGTAATTCCAATGCGGTAACGCGCGCGTCGGTGGGCAATTACTTAAGTGCATCATGAGGAATGAGGTCATACACAAGCTACAAGTTATGGAGCCCGACCCGCTAATAGTAAGAAGGAAGATGCTGCTTGAAGCAGGTTGCCTCGGCCAATTTCTAAGTTAATCAAGAAGTCCCATGATATATTTCGAGTGAAATTTAGAGCTTTTTGCTCTATAGAGGCATAGAGTCCGAAATCACTCTTGCACCAGAGGCGAGAGCCGATCAGCAAGGCTCTTTATAGAATCAACACTTCCGAGCTAGCAGAGCTCAAGAAGCAGTTGTAGGAATTGATCAACTTGGGGATCCTTTCGGCCAAGATGGAAGTCTAAAGATGTATATCAACCATGGGCAGCTCAACAAGCAACGACATAATGGACTAGTAATGGTGCCCGGCGTTGCTTTGAGCATAAGTTCCGACCAGAAATGTTTTGGTCATAATAAGAAGGGCTTAATGTAATAAGCCAACTTTTGTAACTTCTTATTATAACAATTTTTTTTTTCAAAGCTTTAACAACGTTTTCCATGGATTATGTAAACAATATCAAAACAATGTTGAACCTTTGTATCGATGTCGGTTACTTTATGTATGTTACATGAAGATAATGAATGACAATGGATGTTTATTGCTTATATTATAAGTTACATCAAGTAAAAAGTTATCTGAAAGTAACATTAGCAAATATATCTGAAAAAGCAATGCTTGCTCAAGTCCATTTTATCTGAAACAATTGTCGTGGCCAAACACACTCCATTGTAGAAAGCACTACAACAAATAATAACCTTTAAGTGTTTCCTTACAGAAGCTCCATGAGCGTCATTATCCATGAGCATTTTCCATATTCTTCAAATTAGTTTATTCATAAACAACAAAGAAAGTAAAGATGTTTAAATTGACCCACAAAAATGAATATTGATTGAATTGCAGCTTCAATTAGTTTCACCTAGCAGTGCCCTCGTATTACCACACGGGGTTTAAAGAAGAAGAATAACAATAAATTAATTTGCCATACAAAGTCTTCTATTTGCTTTAGTAGATCCAATATGAAAAGCAACTCTATATTTTCTATATTTTCCCTAAGCTCCTCATAGTCATTCCATGGGTGAGAAGTTGATATCACGTGGAGCTCATTGTTGGATAAACACATCAAAATATGACACAGTTACAAAAAATGCGAGCCATCTAGAATATCCAGGTTGTTAATAATAGATTCCATTTCCTGCTCCATAACAGACTGCCCGTTTCAAATTTTGTATAATAGCCTTGTGCAGAAGAGAATTATAAAATCCAGTATGCATGAGGGAATAATCCCTAACCTTCAATATCATGATTGCTTATTGGTTGCGAGAAAGGCCACTTTGCTTCATCAAAACATGGAAATTCTGCATAGTCAATTTGTGCCTTCACGTAACACCAACACTAACTTAGGAGTCTCGGCATATCTCACATGAATGCCCACTAACATCCACGGAAGTTGAAGGCGATCTTGTCGTTAGCCTTGCCGCTCCAAAGTTTAGATTATCATCTAACATGCCAACTCTTTGAAACAGTTTGCATCTGCGTTGTACCATACTTAGAAACTTAGATCAAAGGACTCAAATTTGGCAAACATAGAAAATTGTTGAGACTAAAGGCTGAGCCTAGAAGCTTCGTCAATGATGCCAAACTATGAAAATGAAGAATGCAAGCTCTGTTCCCAAGGGGCATCCATTTAAAAGCTTAAGGAAAGACCTAAAAAAAAATCCTAGGCACCACGGTTCTCAAATTCCCTAGTCTAAATATGTCAAATATGACAAATTGCATTTGCTGGTCTAGTTTTACAGCAGACTAATAGGGTCGTAACTTTAAGAAGAAAGCTCCATTTCTAAACATGAGCATGCATTGGAAAGCTTCGAGGGAACAACCTATAAAAGATGCTAGGTATATGTTTTTCAAATTCGTAGTACAAATGGGTGAAATAGATCAAAAGTACATGAGCGGTTCAAAAAAAGCTCAATTACCACGGGATATGCCCGATAAAACTATGTGGGTTCACTTCATGTGGGATTCTAAATGGTAGCAAAAATGGGTACACTTGCGTTATTACCATATCAAGCTGCAATTGAATCTGCAAATAAGGTCATGTGAAAGCGAAAGGACAAAAAATGATCTTCAAGCTCTTCAAATCAAAGGGCATATTTCAACACTCCAAAATGTGTCCGGCAGAGCTCAAGTACTCAATATATATGTTATGACTTGCGATAAAGACATGCCTTTTGTTTATCCTCAAAGATTCAACGGTATAGCTGTCACAATTGAATAACTCAAAATGTATAACTTACCTTCATGCATGGCTTGCGTGGTTGCTTATGTGCTTTATTTTCCATCTATAAGCAATGCCAACATGAGAATGAACTAAACCAGCCAACCTCGGGGCCTGCATAACATCCGGGCATGCAAGTTAGATAGGCGAAATGGAACTTGAGTACCCATCACGTATAGTTGCTTATCTCAAAGATTGAAGTCGGACCGGTGCTTTTGCTTGGCACCCAAGTATTCTCAACTTTGCACAAATAATTAAAACATTTTATCGGATGTATTTCTAGAAGCTCAAAAGGAAGCCCGAAACATAGACCTACATCGGATCAGACATGTCATGAGCTATAATGTGCCTTTCTTGACAACAAGCTTGGAGTGCCATAAAAAATATCACCTACAAAAATGCATCCGACAAATTGCATGAAGGAGCGCCATATTAGAGCCTTGTCGCCAAAGAGGATGTCACGATCTCTCGACTCTGGCCCGACACAAGCCCGATGTGGTATCTGCTGTAACTCAAAGAATACACCACCCTTGTCTTCTTTTGATGCAGCTATCTGCTGAATTCGGAACAAAGACAACATTAAAAGCCCGAATCAAAGTCTTGTTTTCATATAAACTCTCCTCCCGATCTCCCGACTCTGGCTGATGTGATATCTGCTTTGTAACTCAAAGAATACATCACGGATGAACCCTTGTCTTCTTTTGATGCAGACTATCTGCGAATTGAGCAAAGACAAGCTTGTTTTAAGGCCGAATCAAATATTCGATCAAAACCCAAAGCACGCACGATTCGGTTTCTCCTTCACCGAGCCCATGCTTGCGGATTTCTACGGCACCATTATCTTTTGGATTCCTGCACCTTATTCATCGCCTAACCCGGTGCTCTCCCTACTTGAGTGAAGAAAAACCCTAATAGCGACTTCGAAGCCCGGTAGAGGATGGCTATGGCGGGGCGTTCCACGGGAGAAGACAACTACACCACAATCTGAAGGGTGAGATGATGCCCGCGTGGCATGATATAATCTCGGTAGCCCAATCTAGGGCGAGGTTTAAAACGGACATACACAATAATTTTATAATATAGGATCAGCCCCAAAAAGGGGATTCTTCTAAAAATTGACTTAAGCTCGGGCAATCAGCAAAATAAGGATGAAGGGGAAGATCATTATAAGACTCCTTCAGAACTTAGTAGGGCACTATCACTTCAAGGATGCCCTTGAGTCTATGGAATGCTCCACCAACTTCGTATGCATTTGAGGGCGGCGTCTTGAAGATTCCTTGGATGATTTCTTCATCAATTCTCTTGGCGACATGCGTGATCTACAACAAATCAATGGAAGAGCATGCAGCCGTGGAGATGTTAAGACGTCGCCACTCATTGGCAAGCTTTTGAAGCAGCAATTTGCAATGCCATCTCCACTTCCGGCGGTCGGTAAGAAGAAGAAGAAGCCATCTCCGCCAACATAGAGTTCAAGCATAGTGGGCTAGTCTTTGCAAGAGTGCAAGGACGGATTAAGAAAGAAGAAAACCTTCAAATATTTTAAAAAAAAAGGAAGGTAATCTTTAATAGCAAAAGAACAACTATCGTTACCCAAAATATAAGGAGTAAGAAAAAAAATCTTCCATGACATGCATAATAGCCCTAATTCCGGCCATGCAAAATTTATAAAGGTCTACTTCAATATTAGAAGTAGCTACTTCTGGCGGACATGAAAAGCAGATAATCAGACATATCCAAGAATGCCAGTGGAGCCAGGTAGGGCAAAGGCGGAACAACCGAATTCCGGGGAGTTTGGAACCTTAGGCGGTGCCCGGGGCGCCAAGTGGGAAGTCTTCACATGGTTTTCATAGCGGGCCTTCCAAGGACAACAAGAAGCTTTGAAGCCTTGATGGTTGTGGTATATAGTTTATCAAAAAAGCGCACATACTTGCCATGCCACACCATAGACACCGCCTTGGACCTAGCCGTGTGGTCTAAATAAGAGTTCTTTTTAGGCTGCATGGAAGGCCGCAGTCGATCATCACCAAAAGAGATCCGAAGTTCTTTAGCGACGTTTAGCAAGACTTCTTCAACACGAGCTGCACCAACTTGTTGATGAGTTTTGCTTATCATTTGCAACAAATCGGCAAAGGGACCGCACCAACACAAATTTGGAAACACGTTGAGAAACTATGATTGGAACAAAGTAATCCAAATGGGCGAAATACATCCACCTGGTCAATTCACGTACAATAATATGAAGCAAGAGTCATCGAAGATGTTATCAATGCTTGACCCTAGTTATGTGGCATAATTTGAACACCCAAGGTGGAAGTTTCTCAACAAGGTGGAAGTTTCTCAACAACGACAGCATATATGCGGTAGCTTTTGGTAGAAGTGTGGGAGTATCTTCAACAGCATGGGCATATCTGAAGAGTCAAGCGGATAGAGGTAAAACTCCTTGGGAGTTGTTTTGTTGTGGCAGATAAAGTTGGCTCAAGTAAAGGTTAAGCAAGGGAAGCTTCGCATCGGCAATTGTAAGAAGCTCGCTCTCAAGCCTACAAGTGGGATCTCTTGGCCACCTTAAGGTCTTCCATGTGAGTTTATTGAAAAGGCACGATCCTAACCCTGAGGAGGTTTTGGATACTCCAACTTTGTTGGAAATGACGGAGGATCAAGTTGAAATAGTGCTGAGTTCCTTCTTGATAAGTCATTCAAGAGGACTAGGTGGTCTCAATTCCTCCAGCATTTGGTCAAGTGGAAGCACTTGCCCGTGGAAGACGCGACATGTGTATTGAAGCAGGATTTGGAGAAGCAATACCCAGAGTTTATGAACGAGTTTGATGGGCGAGTCGTCTCCGAACTAATCCACGTCGACTTGCCAGGAGGTTAGCTTAGTATGTTTCTTAGTTAGCCTTAAGTTCTGGCTCATGTATTCTAGTTAGTAGAGTGCATGTGCGGAATCTTAATCTTGAACGGCGATGATGGGATAAAGCCTTTAAGGCATTCTCTAGGCCAACACGCACCAAAGAGGTCGCATGACCATTAGGGTCATGTGAGTGAGGAATGAGGCATGGTGGGCGATGATGAGACATCAATCGGATGCTCTCTATGCTGCAGCGATCACGAGGGCCTTACACCCCGGCCGTGGGAGGTCATGGTGAAGGTGAAAGTGATCATCTTGGCGATGATGGGATGGTGAGGCGTTCCTAGCTTAAAACCCTTGGGGCATGATGCAGGGGGTGTACTTTCGTCAGGGGATGCGTGTACAAGGTAGCTTGCTGATCATGGGCGATGATAGGATCATCTTAAATGGTCCTTAAGCTCAAATCCTTATGGGGCCATGATCGAGTGCAAGGTAGTAGGGTAACCTTGAGCTAGTAGTTAGGCTCAAGGAGGTAGGTAAGGGGTGGTCCCCTAAAACCACAAATTTATTAATTAAACTAATGTAATGTGCTCCTTGTGCAGGCAAGTTAGAGGTGGGCATGAGGGAGGGGCGCGTTGAGAGAGGATAGGGGGCCATAATTTAGATTATGAACCCTAATAACTCTTATATAATAATTCTAATTATTATAAGAAGTAACTTGTTAAAGTTGTATAATTTTGTATAAGTACAAATATAGCCTAAATTTTGACAATTAACTTTTAATAGGAAGTTGACCCGTTTAAATTGAATTAAAGAGTATGTTATGTTGTTTTGCGGGCATAAGGTAGGTTAGTCACCTTAAGCAAATCTTTGAGAACAGGCATTGTCCTAAGGGGAGAATGTGGCGTTCGGGGGAATATACGCTATGAATACGTTATATTCCTGGACCGTCACTATACAAAATCTATCTTCATAGCCTTGTATACCATAGATTGTGGCACTAGGGGGCATGACTAAGTTATTCATATAACTTAGCCAACCTTAGGTTAAGACCATTTTTCCACGTGGCCTTAACCTGGCTTGGGCAACTAGCCACCACGAGACTCACCCGATTGGTGCCACGTGGCATCCTAGGTGGACCTAACTTATATAGGCTGGAACCCTAACCTAGGCCTCTTTCCAGCCCCTAGCACCCGGAGACTCACCTACTGGTTGAAACCCGTTTGAACATCGTTCTTTAATGGCATAGGCTGGTGCAGCAGCCCGGTGGGGTAGGCTGCGTTCTTGGAGCAAGGCAGCATCATGTGAGTCGAAGACCATGGAGGCACACGGATCTGGAGGGAGAGCATCAGGAGCAGGTATGTAGGGTAGTAGTTGTGATAGCTCATCTGGAATTAGCATTCCAGATGTGCTAGTATCTTGTATCTAGAGTAGAGCCATCCTAGAACCCATATTCAACATCTTGAACCCTAATCAATGAACCCTAACCCTTAGTTAGGTTGTATGATTAGGTTAAGATGTTCTTCTTATGATTATTCTCATGATATGATGATTATGTGATGATGGTTGATCATGTTTGCTCCTCTTGTATTGGGAAGGGGGGGTAGAGACCTAGGGCCATATGTAGTATGCTCCTAGAGTAGATCCCTTAGTTCCTATTAGTTGCGGCCTGTGCATAGGAGCCCACCAGGCTATCGAGGCTATGATATGACTCAGCACCACATAACGGGGCTAGAGGGAATGTGGAGGGAGGATCCCTGCCGAGTGGGGGCTTCGGGGGATCCCATAGTGGGCTAGGCTTATGGTGGGTCACTTGTGTGGGCCGAGCATGGGTCCGACACCTCACGGGGCAATGGTGTGTACTACCTCTCGAGAGCCAAGTGTTGGCTTGGCTCGTTTTGGGGGTTAAGTGAAGTGCAGAATCGTGTGTCACCGATTCTCTAGCCGCCCACGGAACCTCTAGACCACAGGGAAGGGAGATGCAACCCTTCACGCCTCATCGGACCCAGAGATGCAACACAGGTAGTCCTGATGGGTGATGCCATGGGATTCTGCGTCTCGGAAGGCTAGAGTCATGCGAGCGATTTAGCCCATCCGCAAAGTATGCCTGGGAGGGGCGGATGGAGTGGTCAACCCCAGCCATTGTTCTATGCCGACCCTCGCCATTGCCATGACTCGTTCACGCTCTATCTTGAGGCCTAGCTAGTCAGTCATCCTCCTTATGAGTCTGAACCGGGGTAGGGAGCTCTCATGTTTTATGGTTCATGATTATCATCTTTGCATTGGTATATGTGTGATGCACTACCCTTGAGGTAGTATTTGTATATGTTTGATGCTAGTTTAGGCGTGTTATAAACCATTTGTTATAGGAGCCCATAGGGGAAGCGCGCCAAAAGACACCGTGTTCCCTCCCTTAGGGATCACCTTAAGTGCGGGGGGTAGGCGAAGGGCCCGTCTTGGTTGTTGGAGCGGACCGGGGGATTTCTGCCCGAGTGTATGGCGGCGTAGTATGTTTAGCTTGAGGGCGTCACGCGATGCCATACCCAATTGCCCATGAAGAAGCGCGACTTATAGCTTCCATTACGCGCGGATGCACATCGCCTCCGCGTTGAGGCGAGGACATTGGGCTCGGGAAGCACAAGAGCAAAGGCTTTGCGATGTTGCCACCCGGAAGCGCCATTGAGATGAATGTCATGCCCTCGAGTCTGCCAGGCGTTTGCCCATATTAGAAGCGGTATGTTGGGTTACTAGTGCACGGCCAACCATTGCATGAGTTATTGAATATGGCGTCCCGGTGGGTTTTGTTAGGGTCATACCTCCGGGGAGGTTATAGATGCACGGACTCGGTTGTGTCCTCGGACGATTGAACTGTCCTATACAATTATACTAGTGTTGTATAAATCTGGCGTATTTTACATATACCAAACGTATTTTTCGAAACAAACGTATTATACGTATGTATGATAAAAACGTTGGTCAAAAATTTAGTATTTTTTTTATCCTTGCTTTTTTTTTAATATAACATATTATATTTGTTAATATCTTAGGTAAGTCTTCTTTTTTCTTCCATTCATACGTTTCTCTGTTGCCCTAAATGCCGCTCGGATTTGAGTAGGCGATCATGGTCTCGAGATGACAAAGGTGAAGACCCCAAATCATGTTAGGTTGTCTTGCTTGCTTCCTTGAATGCTTCTTAGCCACCTCACCAAGGAGGTAGATTTCTGATTTACCAAAAAAAAAAAAAAAAAAAAAAAGTTTTTGTAAAATACGTTTGTATTGATACATACTTGTAAAAAACGTATGCATACGTATTTTTTACATCGCATTACAAAACGTTTGAGACAACATTGAATTGTACAGCATGCTAGCATACTTATTACTGCTAAGGTTTTTCCCTTGAAAACCCTTGAGTGGGGGGTTTTTAATCCTGTCGATGTCACGCTTGTCATTTCTCTTTTGTTTGGGTCCCATAGGCGGTTGGTCTCCGTGGGCGCTAAAAAGCCTATTCTATTCTATTCTATTCTATTCTATTCTATTCTATTCTATTCTATTCTATTCTATTCTATTCTATTCTATTCTATTCTATTCTATTCTCTATGTAGATAAGGATGTGCTAATATCCTCTTATCTAATAAGTTTTTAATGACTATATCATATATTTCCAGGTAGGTGGTTAGCAGCTTGGGTTGGTGCAATGGGTCAGTTGGCCAATATATCAGAAAATGTGTAGAGGTTCTAGGGGGACATAATTGATTGGGTCAAATTGAGACAAATAAACTAGCGTATACTTTCAGGCCTAAAAGCTATCTCTTCAAATATGACAACATGATAATAATAGAATCCATAGATACCTATTGATTATGGAGTCGTTTTTCATGCCGAAGCTTGGATATCTCCTCTTGTAAGCAAGCAGACAAATTGACCATCCACATAAAGCATGATTTTGACAAACATCCATGTAGAATGTGGGTAGTGAACAAGTACAACCTAAAACAATATCATCAAATACATACTTGCAATGCTTCTATTTAAAATAGATAATATTTCACCTTGAGATTGCTGTCGCGCTAAAGTCTGAAAATTTATGCAACAACTTTATTAACCATTTTGTATAAACCAGATTGCTACATTTATGACACTTTACAATGGTCAATTTTAAATACTAAATTATCAATTCAATGCAGAATTATCTCAGAGCAGATTCTTTTGCACATGTAGATAACATATAGTTAAATCTCATTAGTCTAACTGATTATAAGGTTATAAAGTAAACCATATACCAATATTTGATGCTACACTGGTGCAATGGCATCAGAAGTTGGCTCCATTGCTGCGTATAAACAATCTATTAGGATATACACTTTAATTACATTTTACTAGAACAATAGTGTTGCTTAACATGTATCATGCGTGCCACCCCGATGCGGATAGGATGGACCCGTATGTCGATCTATATGATGACATACAAAGCAAAGACGGTTGGGTAATGTCGTCCTTCTTGGAGATTTCAATGCACCTGGACAGGAGTAGAGCAGCCCATGCGACTTGACCCCTCGGCGATGTCCTGCGGCTCCCCCAGCAATAATAGCCCGCCACGCTGGTCGGATGACAGCCGGTCACTTCGCTTTGGCGGTGATTGCTCTGCTTATGTGGCATTTTGACTTGATAATTTGCAATGGCCTTTCACGGTGGCCCGATTCTAAGTGCACATGCAGACGAAAGGACAATCGGGGGGAGGGTCTAGTGTGGTGGACTATGTGCTTGTAGTTCTTAAGATATGCATCTCATCAACAAGCTTTAGGGTGGGTACTGCATTAGCCGGGATGAGAGGTCGACTGAATCACCTCCCACTTTATTTGGACCTGGTTTTGGCGAGCGCGCTGCACCCCCCATTATGCCAGCCTAAAATTCCTCGCCATGAGGCCTCGATTATGAGCGTGTGCGGAGGACTACTGATGCTCATGGGGCGCCCTCCGTAATTACGCGACCTCCACACTAGAGCAGCCCGAGCGGACCGGCTGGCCGCTGTGCGGGATTACTGATGAGACCCAGTGCTTTGACCCACTCGCCGCTTCCCGAATATCAGCAACATTCAGAAATCTTAGATGGTTTGATGCGGATCAGAAAGAGCATAGCGGCGCCCGTCACATTCTGGATCGGTACCCCGCTTGCGAGGCCACCACGCGACCGCCGCCCATCCGGGAAAAGACACAAAAGGCGCGGTACCTTTATAACATGTCTGCGGGAGTTGCCCGCCCGGACACTCATCCTCGAACCTTTTGGCGAGTGTGCTTGAGGCCGCCCCGGCCTTTACCGGGACATCACACCCGGCGGTGGGAACATTGCAGCAGCTCTATGACCCGCCAGGGACGCGACGCCCATACCCCCACAGGATGGCCCCTATTGGTTCTCCGTGGGCCCTAGGATGTTGAGGGAGGGCCTGCAACGGCTAGCTAATGGGAAGGCAGTGACCTCGATGGTATGCAGGCCGAGTTACTCAAGTTAGCAGGGCAGCCGCTTGTGCCGGTCCTCACTACCTGTTCAGCGAGCATTGCGGGGGTTTCCCACAATGGACCTGGCGGGGTTGTTCCCATTCACAGCGCGGGACCCACCTTTATCCGGCCAATTACGGACGATCATGGTCAGTTCAGTATTTGCCAAGCGTTGGTCGTGGCATTCTCGGCGGCAGTTGACCCCCGGGCGGAGGCCGATGTCGCGAGCCCCCTCACCGTAAAGGCTTTTCGACCCGCCACCAACGATTGACCATATCTTTACCATGCGGGCCTTTGATTGAAGACGGCCGGAATCATCGGGTGGACTTGTATTGCTGCTTTGTGGACTTAGTAAAGGCTTTTTGTCTGGTCCCCGGGAAAAGGCAGGCTAAATTTCATCAACCGGGGCTCCCCCGCGCACGTGCGAATGCCATATCTGAAGTTGTATGAGGAGTTGTTTTGGCGGGGATCGCGGTAGGCGGACCCTGCATTCACCGGTAGTATCGGGGGTCGGCCGGGGTTGCCCCCCTCGCCAACACTTTTTGGCCTCTACATTGATCGTTAGAGCCCCGGCTTACTGAGCATGGGGGGATGGCATCTGACTTTTGCACCAGGTCATCCGCCACCTCATCTATCGCGGGGCGATGTTGGCTGCCCACACCCACGAAGCTATGTACCTCACTGGATGCCCTAGACACATTTTAATCGGGGGCCTACGGACATGCGGCGTCAATCTGCCCAAGACCAGGGGTGGTTCTCATATCCTCTTCCACGTCACCCCATGCCTCCCGCACTCACATATCGGGGATACGACGTGGGCGTCACACCCACCTACAAGTACCTAGGGTGGAGTTCCCCTCCTGCCCTGCTGGAGGGAGCGTCTATCCGCTTATGGGTGGTAGGGTCAAAGCTTTATGCCATGCGAAACAACATCACCGTGAGCTATATGATTGGGGCCATCGGTCACATCTGTTAGGGCCGGTTGAAGTCGCCCTTCAGACATGGTCGAGGTTTGGGGCCCGGCCGCGTCTTTGGCGACTGGAATGACTTGGGCTTCGCGAGAAGGCATTTTTGGCACGGGCACTTGGGGTGAAACCTTCAGTCCCCTATCAGATTCTGCTGCGAGGAAACTGGATTCTTGCAGCGATGGGCAGCCCCTTGATAGACACATCGTCTATTTTGAGAAAGTGGTTATCATGGGTGATGCTCGGCTCCCCGCACCTGGCTTGGCTAATTCCCATGAGTCCGCGGCGGCTTAGGGCTGTTGGGGGTAAGAGAGATCAGTGGTTCGCCCGGATGGAGCGTCGCGAGAACACCCGATCATCTGTTTGGTAGGGCGACCAGTCGTGGCGACTGCGGGAGGCCTAGATGCTTGTTTCCTTGGCAAAGCTCGGGACCCATTGCTCTAGAGCGGTCAAAATGGCCCATTACAAGGAGCACATCAACCCCGTGTTAGCCGGGGCCCACCCGGCTCTACCTGCGTTCCCGGCTGCCCGAAAAGCGCCAGACTCATTGTCTCCATTCGCGCAGTGCCCACCATCTTCGCGTCGGCAGGCGGGTGGATTGGGGAGCCCGCGGGCGATGCTCCGCCGATCTTTGTCAAGCGGGTGCCATTGAGGATGAGTCTCACTTTCGAGTTGCCGGTGTTCGGTCGGTCCGGGCGGATCACGCTCCTTAGTAATACGGGACGCGTGCCCTTGCATTTGCTGATGAACACACCGCCGTCGGTCGTGCCACAGGGTCATACATCCGAGGTACCGGACTGCGAGGTCACATTTGCCCCCCTTTGGTGTCCGTGACTAGGCACTACTGGGGGTGGTGCATGATTGTATATATTGGGATGTTTACGCATTTTATATGATTAGCACGGTTTGTCAACGAGGCCGATTGCTGCCACGGTTTTCCCTCGAAAACCCTTGGCGGGGTTTTTTAATCCGGCGGTAATCCGCTTCTTCGCGTTTTAATATTGGGTCCCATAGACCGGATTGGTCTCAAGTGGACGATAAAAGTACCTTCCTTCCTTCCTTCCTCCTACTTAGTTTGAACAAATTGAAGAAACATGTAAGCAATATATAGTAAACAAATACCTACCTACCTATCTACCTACCTACCTACCTACCTACCTACCTATCATAGCAGAAAAGTTATATTTATGCCAGAAGTTTTTTTAGTTAAGATGATGGGACACGATGATCCTGCATATCACATCAGCAAAACACTGTCACTTGCCATCCAACTCGGTGCTCTCACCCACCTCAAGAGATAGCGTATCATAGGTAAGAACAATAATCAATGGCATGCTACAATTTGTACAACCAATGTACAATTGTAGTTTAGGGGACTACCAGATGGACCCTTAAGTCTAGACCTCCCGGTTTGGAGCTAAGAGATTAGTCCTGGTCAGAACGTTTAGAATAAAATGTCACTTGTAAATCAGCCCCGCATGCTAGCTGGTAAAGGCCTAAATGCCAGGATAGCCAGTCCCATGCTGCAAACAAAGGGTCAAGCGTGGAGTGACTAAACAGCTAGATAAGATCCTAGCTAATGGAAAGAAAAGAACTGCGAACCACGTGAGATTGGATTTCAGGAAGCCTTCGCGCCTTTACCTTCCATTTTTTAGAGGCTCCTATCCATTATGATCCAATATTATTTTGTACGAAAAGTAATGGCCTAATGGATCGAGAAGCTAGCTTGATCAACTTTTGGCATCTCCTACTTTGTGTAAATATGGACAAAGGGGACATGATGCAAGAAATGTACATGTTATTCGCATGACAATCCGTTACTATTGTAAATGAAGAGCTTTACATATGCTTGAGAACAGGTTAAATATACAAAAAATTATCGCGGCTTCTATCAGTTAGATGGGAGCGTTTTCTTTCTAGATTGGCCTACCATACCATCCGTGCCAGTTGTTTGCCAACTCCACATCATATTGATAATGTAAAAAGTGATGGAGAGTAACATGTAGAAGGTATCGAGCCCCAAGTTTTTTCATACAAGTGATACACATATAAGCAGATGGCATCATGTTGACGCATCGGGTTAGAGCAGCATGCCCCGACTGCCCACATCACCTGCTAGTTCATTTTCAAAATGCCATCTCTTCAGTTCTATATTCTCAGGTGGACAATTTTTGTATAGCACTAATTTTCTCTATAAAACTACAAGTATTTTTGTGCATTTCTTTGCTACTTGTGTGGATGCATGCTTATGACACGTCAGCTGAATGAGAAGTATGATAACCATTGTATTGTTCGTATATTGGTCCATTCTCTTTTCCAAGGACATCTCTGTATTATTTGAGCTTCTTTCAACAATTTTTTAAGTGGACGTTATTTTCATACTAGATCTAGATATTTCCTATGTTCATTTGGGTTTTGTGGAGTTCTTTTGCTGGAAAGGTACTGCAGGACTGCCCCCTCCCAGACTTGTAAAACACATAGGAAATAGTTATATGTACTTGGTCTTCTATACATCGTGGGCCTCCAGTCATTGTCAATAACTTGTGTTCCCTTTTCCCTCTTGACTGGACTTTGTATTGGCAAGCATACAAAGACAAACATCTTTTGTCAGCACACATGGGTTTTTCCAATGGTTATTATCAAGTAAAAAATCTCTCCTGATTTATGAAGATGTGCCTCTAATTTGAACTGGATGGGGATGTTCACTAGAGGTGTTATGTCTAGAGAGGTGACAACTTTAAGATTCTGCGCAAGTACCTCAAATCTGGGCTTTGGATCCCAAGGATAGGTGTTCCAGCCTAAGGACATTTCAGCAGCTGGCCACGATAGAAATTTATATTATGCACTTTTGGCCTCATTAAAAAGTCTTCTGCATTTTTGCAAAAAGCTCAAACAATATGCATCCTCCAGGTCCCTACATTTTGCATACATATCAGAAAGAGTATTGCAAACAACAATGTCAGATTCTCTGCCATGTGCATGAGATCCTGTCAATGTGCATGCTTTTAGAACGTAATACAGATCTAGTTATTGTAGAAACTGCATCCTGGTGTACAAATCAAAGGCACTGTCGCATAGTTCAAGATTGTTGTTTGCTGAAATGCTACATTTTGTGTAATATTCTTGGTTTTGTCATTCTGTTAAAAGCTTGCATTGGCCTTGGATAAGAAGCAAAGAGGCGAATAAGATTGTCATTTGAAATGGTAATCAACTCTAAATGGAAGATAAGGTCTTGCAACTGCTTACTGCCTTTCCGAGCATAAGTCCAATGGATAATATTCATGCTTCCATGCACAAAAATTCCTCTTCGTTCAGTAACCTCCATGCTCTGAAATGACTTTTATAGCTTTCCTTTATGGCATATTTCTTTAACATGTTGCAGGATTATCCCATTCTAGTAGTATGTCATCTCAGCAAGGTTTAGATGAATATTCATTTGAAGCAGCACAACAAACTCCTCAAAATGAAACCACTTATACTGAAGCTTTTTGCCAAATTCCTTCCAGCATTCTTACATTTACTAAAACACCCTAAATAATTTAATAATGAATCTTTACAAAATTGATGGAAATCGACGGGACATAGAGCAGGCATTGTGGTTGTAAAATAATTTAGGACCACTGTTGCCATAAACAGAGATGAAAATCTTAACATGCAAGACAGCATGCCTTGAGGTAAATATGTTACTTGGATAGGACAGAGAATGCAGGTCATTATAACTGGCCAAAAGAAATATATTCTTATAGTGGCACTTAGGAATACCCAAAATTATGCTTCCTAACCATCTCCAGGAAAACATGTATTTGAGGCTTAACCAAAGATACTCCAATCAAGAATTTTGAATGTTCCAAGGGCCTAAAATATCATGTGCCATTGTGTTAGTTTTGCTATATTATGGCAATGTGGATATTCCTTTGCTTCAAAAAAAGTAACAGTGAAATTTTTCCTCCATCACAACATTATTCACTCAAACAATACGACAATTACAACAATTCTATGTCAGTCCATAAGAGGACATTGCCTATATCAGTTCGCGTTATAGATGATATAGTTACTGAAGGATCTTTCACTCAGTCAAGGCATATGGGTAGAGCACAAGGATTGTATATGCCCTCTTCTCTGAAGCCAGGTATCTTTTACAGTTGTTTAGTATACTGGAATGCATAATGGATTTATCAATTATCAGGTATCTAACATATCTCTGCCAAAAAAGATGGATGCCAATACTTGGAGGATCTTGGGACTTTAGATTTGCAACTGGTTACTCTATCATTCGGCCATGGATTGTGCAATTGTCAAAATCATTGTTAAATTATATTACTAAGTATAATATCATTGCCACAATTTTCTCAATTGTACAGAGTTCTCTTAACAGAAGCTCTTTCAATGTTTTTAGGATACCATAAGGTTCAGAATATAGAATTACAAAGTGCTATATATTTAGTTATTCTTTGGCAAAACCACCGTTATTTTGTTTCTTTAATCCTCCAAGGATTCTGCTCTGGCCCCATCGCAGATATCCTGAAAAAGTGAAGAGCATGTTATGTGGGAATTAGAAATGTTAAACTTCTTTGTAAATTCATCAAACAATTGTTGTGCCTCGTCTGTTTGACCTGCTTGTATGCAATCCCTCAATGAGTATATACATCCTCTGTTTGACCTGCTTTATGCAATCCCTAAATGAGTATATACGGTATTGTATATTGCAATGTATCTGGCAATCCTGCACAACCAAGAAGATCAACTATGCAATTATGGTATTGTAAAGCTGGTGTTAAATGATGAACTTGAGACATGGAAACAAAGAAATGCCAGCCTAGGTTTGCCATGCCATCATGACTACATGCTGAAAGAATGCTATGGAATATGACCCTGTTAGGTATCACCCCTTCCAAAATCATTGTAGGAAAAGTCCAACAACAAGTTTTCCATGTCCATGTTGGGTATATGCCGATACAATAGCACTCCAAGACACCACATCTTTCGACGGCATTTGTTCGAGATCTCAACAGCCCCTTTGAGCTGTCCATTCCTGGCATAAGCAGCAATCATTGCATTCCAGGAGACCATATCGCGTGGAGGCATTTTCATGAATAAATTTTGGACACCATTGAGACTTCCATATTGTGCAAAACCAACAACCAGGGCAGTCCATGAAACTATATTGCGAACAGGCATTTTCTCAAACAATTCAAGTGCTTCTTTCAGCTTTAAATGCATAGCCTGCAACCATGGTAGTCCATGTGAACACATCCCTTTCAGGCATCCGCTGAAAAAAATTTAAAGCTTTTTTAAGTTCCCCATGCCTGGCATATGCATTAACCATGGCATTCCATGAAATCAAATCACGGCTGGGCATTTCCCTGAAGAGCTCTTGTTTCAGCATATCCTGCAAGCATCACATTCCATGATACCAAATCCTTCTCACCCATTTTTCCAAACACTTCTTGTGCCTCATTAATATGGCCTAGATGAGTGTAAGCTGAAAGCATTATATTTCAAGAAAATATATTCTTCCTATATATGTTATCAATCACTGCACGGGCATCCTGCAAAGCTCCACATTTACCATACATCTGAACAAGCTGGTTTCCTAAGAACCTATCTCGCCCTAATCCATGCTGTAAAATTTGACCATGAATATGCTTACCTTCTGACAGGTCCTTTGTGTTGCCGCACTGCTGCAAGAGTTTGGAAATCTTGGGCACATTTAGTGGCTCCTTGGCTTCTTGCCTAATGGCCACATTAGGACAAACTGTTATAGCCAAGTGAAGCACTGCCATTGTTGGGCTTGCATACCTAAGTCAAGTAGCATGAGGACAAGCTTCAAACAAGCTTCAAACATAACAAAAGCTCATGTATAACATAACCTAGCTCTGCCATCAGACCATTATATTACAAACCCGGAACCATTCTCCTATACATAAAAATTAATTTCCATGCACTGCTCAGCCAAGGCAAATCGGCAAGAGGTCGGCAGCAACAGAGCTCCAGAAACTTCTCTTTCACAATGCAACTGTTTTCTCACACAAAATCTTCTTATAGAACATTTTTCGGCGAAAAAAAAAGGCAAAATCTATCCTCCGCAAACACAGTATCCATTACGAACAAACTGATTATAGGAGATATGAACCCCAAAACAAATTCGCAATGAATTATATTCTAAAATTCATATTAGATAATAAATAATTTGAATTAAAATACAAATTGGAGCGGTAGCTCAGTGGAAGAGCGCTTGCATACATTCCTAAATGTAATGCATACATGTGTGATTGCAAGAGGACTGGGGATCGAAACCCCACAGCTCCAACTCAAATTATTATTATTTTTGCTCCAACTTAAATTATTAGCAGGGTTGCTACGCTTTGATGCAATTCTAACTATGCCAAGCAAATAACGTTTCAACACGTCTGAAAATTAAGAGGCTTGATATATTCCACTTTGCCTGATCTTTATGTGCATATGCCAAGGTGTCATTATTTTAACTATTTTTTAAGTGTCAGCAAATAATCCCTATCCTTTAGAAAATAAAAATATAACCGCCTATCTTTTATCGTCATGTGGGAGGAAAAGGTTAACATCCTGTTCTTGATCTGCTTTTTTTTCAAAAGGACATGCATGAGCGTGGAATCTCATGCGTAAACACTCCATTTTAATATGGAGACTTTTAGTGCCACATCAATAAAAGACGCCTATTCTGATGGAATCTCACCCTTAGATCCACTAGTTTATGAAAAATAAGGTCTCAAGCGATTCATGAATTGCGTTGTGTCACTCGGGCATTCGGCTAAACTGTTTAAGAATTTTAGTTTTCTGTCTGTACATGAAGGAGGGTTCTAGTAAGAGGTTTTAACTATGGCGTTGAAGAAATTAGTGCGACCGCAACTCTGGTGGTGATGGTCATCTCTGTCGGAGATGAAGCCGTTCACCGTCTTGACTCATTTTTTCCCATATTCATCAGCTGCCACTGCCATTTCACAAGATGAATCATTTAGAATTCAGGATTTAAAACCTAGTTCATTGGGATTGCAGAAAGGCTCTCCTTTATGGACTACAGATCCTGAACCTCGTGGATGGCAAGGATTCGCGCTCGAAATGCTTAATTTTTACTCTCACCTGAGCAAGTTCATACGACAAGCCAAGCGACTATATACACGGATTCAAGGACGAGTGGCTAATCCACAATTATATACAAGTAAGTACTTGTCTCTATTATACACATAAAATGTGGTCAGTTGAGAAAATTTGCCTCTAATTATTTAAATAGTGGAACTTCATTGACAGCTTTTAGCTTAGAAAGGAGTTTTAGAACAACTCATGCAATGTTAGTTGTCCATATGTGGCTATGCCTTGTTCAACTACGTGCAGAAGGCAAGCCTGGAACACAGGTTGGACAATATCTGTATGACATCTTTAATCATGATTTGGAGCAGCGGGTGGTGGCAGAAGGGTATTTTAGTCTTCACCATTCTGAATGAAAAGCAGGTCTTGATTGGACTATACACAGGTCAAAATGCTGCTATCTAAATGGATGAAGGAACTAGAAAAAACATTCTACGGAGCTATTTCTGCTTATGACAAGGCTATGCAACCCAGTATGTTGTCCTAGTGTATGAATGTTATTTGTCAATGTCTGGCACATATGCTATAACTGTTGCTGCCAAAATCCAAGGCATGTCTGATAAGAAAGTACTCTTTATTCATAGGACTGAAGAACTATTCGTTTTTCTTTCTGGCAAGTATAGAAACTCATATAGTTGGATGGCATAGAATGCAGACAACAATCTGGAGTATTTTGCATACTAGTCTGCATTTGTTGCATACTAGTCTGCATACTAGTATTTTACATACTAGTTTCTTCGTTCCTACTGCGTTTCTCATTCTAGAACCATTGTTGTATTGTCAGAAGTAGAGACTATACTATTTAAATCAATCTGGCTTTTGATACTAACCAGCATGCCTTATTCTTTCACAAGATCTGCTTAACTAATTCTTATGACCTATACACATAGTTTTCGTGGTTTACATAGCCTAGTTATACCATTCTACAGTATGCTCCTTGTGCCACAACGTTTTTCCAAAATTATTTTTGCTCCGAGTTCTATATGCTGTATACCTATCTTTGCTTCCCATAAGCTATGCTTATTCAGCACTCCTTTAAGAGTTCATACGATAATTAATGCATATGGGTGCAGAGAAAAAAAATACAAAAGCGTATGAACTATGAAAGAATAAAAAGTTTAGAGGGCGGTGTTTCCCTACACATAATCGGGTGACACCATGGCGGCAACGATGTAGTATCGGGCCACTGTGGTTTTATATTCACTTTTTTGGTGCGCTTCTATTGCATCTGCAGAATCAATGGCCATTCCTATGGTTGATCCTCCCTCGCCTCTTTGCAGATTCGACTCAAAGCCTGGGCTGAAAAACAAAAGCCAGTGGTTCTCGCGATGGAATGTGCGAGTAATGAGATGTGGACCGGTTACATACACCGAAGGAACGGCGCGCCTTTGAAGCGATGCGGATGCTTGCTTCATGGCCAAGCTTTGGGATCACGAGCCTGTCACATGTCAAGGTGGCAAATTATCGGCAACGGGTTAATCCCATGCTCACGAGGGGCCCACACCACTACCTCAAGCACCCCATCTACCCATGAAAAAGCGGTGATTGCTTCCATTTGCACAGTGCACACCACCTCCGCATTGAGACAGGGAGATGGATTGGAGCCGCAGCGTGAGGGGCGAGTCCGCCGCTGTCCGTCAACAGGCCATTGAGGATGAAAGTCATGCCCTCCCGGGCTGTCGATGCGAGCATATCGGGCTCGGTATGCTCGGTTAGTTGTGCCCCATCGAGCCCCGCGGAGCTACGACCACCTGCAGGGCTTGTTAGGATCAACCTCAGGGAGGGTAATGAATCTGTGGACTCGATTATGTCCCCCCTGTCCCGACATTAACCTCGGTGTACTTGTGATTATGTATATAACATGCGGTGAAGATGTCGATCCTTATTGCTACTAAGGTTTTTCCCCGAAACCCTTGGTGAGGGGGTTTTAATGCGTGGTAGTAATAATCGCTGCTGCTCTCTCTTTGTACTTGGGTCCCATAGGCCAGTTGGTCTCCGTGGACGATAAAATCATATTCTATTCTATTCTATTCTCTAGAATTCAGGAGTTTCATCAAGTACTGCTCATTAACCTATGCCAATAGTTTGATCAATGCTTTTTAATTCCTTATCTATGCCTTACAACCAGGTAATCTTCCATATACTATATCTATTGTTGATTTCTAGATTTCACTTCTGATTAGGTCAAAGTTCTCCGTCAGTGCATCCATTGCAGACTCCAAGTTTGCAATGGATTATAACCAAAAGAGCCATGGTTCAGATAGCTCAGGATTTTTTCTACATTTTCTCACGATTTAGGGCTCTTGCAGAAGAGGTTGTCGGATTCTTGGCTATGGCAGAAGCTCGGAATGGGGCTGAGATTTGTTATGTTATTAAATGGCAGCACAATATAGAGTTTAAAGCTATGGCGTGGGAGTGAACGTGGAGACTGCAAGCAATAATGAAGAGCGTACGGTTTCCTTCCTGTAACGTCTTCGGCAGCATCATGGGTCTGCCAGAACTGCCTAATCCAAGCTCTTTCAGGTCCTTTCTAACCCTTTTCTTACCTGATTTGAGTCACAGTATTGTTGGAGTGCTCAAATATTTGTTCCATATTTGCTTGTTCAATCTATTTTTTTTTGCATGATACGAAATGGCGGAGCTTTGTAAATAGATTAGATAACTTTCCTGTTTTTATCCTCTGTTGTTTGGCTCAAGTGCTTTACGGGCCTTAGATTTGAGCTTTGGGGTTCCTAATGCATGCATGGCCATCGCCCTTGCATCTCCTATTAGCATGGTATGTCCCGCACAACACTAGTGGCCAACAGGATAATGCCTTGAAATTCATCAAAGAGTTTCGATTAGCTTGCACAAATCGTTGGTAATTTTTAATGTCTCATTGGTATATCCATGCTTTTGTTGCAGCTGCCCATTCCCCAAGTCGGTATCCTTTGAAGCTTGAATTGTGCTCAATAAGCTCTATTGGAGATTTCTTTATGTTGTTGAAAGTTGCGTTGATTGTCAATAATGCATGCATAGTTTCAGCATTCCTATTTTGTATGTAAAAGTTGAATTGATGTTTATCTAGCTTTAGGGCCTTAGATCTGAGCTTTGCCATGGTTTAACACGAATTTTATTGGCAGTAGCTATATACCATTTGAACATGAACTGGCGCAATACCATTCCACAACGAGCTCTTGAGGTAATCTGCAAAGCTTTTCCTGTTTTTATTACATTTTTTGAGTATTACCTTTGTTTGAAGCAGAGGTATTACCCTTAGTTTTTTTGTTTGTTTGGGCCCTGTGGTTTTGAAAGCAGCGTTTTCTTTCTTCCAAAAGTAGCTGCCTCTGGATGTAGTTCCCCTGCTTTTTTAGCTGGTTTTGATTTTGCATTGGTATTCTTTAAGGGATTTGTTGTTTTTCGTATAATTAAAAAGGTGTTGTAGATTCCATTATAAAGAAGTTTTAGCAGGTTCAATCGCAAGATGCGGCTTCAGCTTATGCTTTATCTGAGACTTATGGCAATGCAGCTTAATTGGGAAGCTTCTACGATTTGAGAGCTAAGGGCAAAGCAGAGCCAATTTGACATAGATGGCAAAACATTGTAAATGTTGTGGGAGTTCGACTTCTGGCGGTGGAATTGAGCCCCGATCAGATTTTGGCTATACAATGATTACGCTACAACCAATCTATGGTTCTAGAATAACTTATCTGGGTCAAGCTTTGATATGACATACAATCCACATTAAAGAGAAGTTATACAAGATTATATTGGTTTTGCCGGCTGGTTGAAAAAGCTTTTTGTTGAAAGCTACACTCCTATCTGAAGCGGATGTAGACAGAGAGAATGGATGGTATTGTATCAAAATGTAGGCGCCATACATGTTAAGCTAATATGATCACATAACATAAAATGTTAAAAGGAACAGTGATGTCTAAGAGGCAAATTGGATATGCAGCCTATAAATAAAGCCCTTGGAGATTCTATATGTTACAGAAATGACCATCCAGATAAGGAGTTTTGCTGCCAATCTGTATTTTATATCCAATGTGAATGAAACTGACAAATTTCCTATGATTCTGCCATAGATCTAGCTTATTCTTTTTGCCACATACAGTGGACTTTCTTTTGAATATTACAACAATCTTGCAATAAATAATGCTACGAATACGTTTTCTATCCAATTGAGTGGATTGGCAAATTTTTCATGATTCTGCTACAGAACTAACTTATTGTGAGTTGTTCACAATGGGATTATATGGGCGAAATAGCAGCCATGATGTATAGACACAGATTAACAACATAGAGGGTGTGGAGGCTCCATCTATGGATTGATTTTAGAACCGCACCAAGTTTTGGTGCAAATTAAAGCAGAAATAGGTAGAAAAAGCTTGACATTGTCTAGGTCGAAGACATTGTTAAGCAGCCCAAGTTCATAATAAAGTTTTACAAAATATTTTTGATCCCATTGTTACAGAGCATAAACGGAAGAATAAGATAGATAGATAGATAGATAGATAGATAGATAGATAGATAGATAGATAGATAGATAGATAGATAGATAGATAGATAGATAGATAGATAGATAGATAGATAGATAGATAGATAGATAGATAGATAGATAGATAGATAGATAGATAGATAGATAGATAGATAGATAGATAGTATTTTTACGTCATGCCACATTGGCAGCATCCATGAGGACATATGACGGAGAGTATTTTTATCGCAGTATAGAAAGTGAGGCAATTCCACAATTAGGCACAAAGCTTGTGAAGTGAAGCTTGGTTTTCCAAATGGTAAACGTATGTTCTCAGTATGTCAACTCAAGAACATTTTTCTTTCTTCTAATAGTTCAAAAGTAGTCCTTTTTATTTCACGTCTCTTACATTAGATAAAGGCCTTATTGCATATAATAGTACGTTTTGGTACAAGGTTTAGTGTTTTTGAAATGAGTTCTCCTGTATGTGGTTGATTGCATATAACATTATGTTTTGCCACAGAGTTTAGCATTTTGGAAATCAAATTATCATGTACAATGTAGTTGGGTTGGGATTTTTATCTATGGTGTATTTTTTCTCACCAAGTAACCATGCCTTCTAAGAATGCTCTAGAAAATGTTTTGACTTTTCACCCTACATGCCAAGGAACTATGGTTTCTTTTGAAGTGAAGCTTGGTTTTTCAAATAAATAAGAATAAGAATAAGAATGATTTTTTATCGTCCATTGAGACCAATCAGCTTATGGGACCTGAAGGAGGCCTTGACAAAACTTATTACCAGGGGTTAAAAACCCACTGTCAGAAGGGTTTTCGAGGAAAACCAGTGGCGATGTAAGAATGTTGTCAAAGCGTACAATTATACATCATCATGAAATAAATGTATATATACATGTCAAGTGTGTGCCCAGGGACATAGTTGATCTCGCATGTCCATAACCTCCTAAAGGTATGATCCCAAAGACCATTATGGATCTTTGTGCTCAATGTCACATGTGGCGGCTGGCGGGCTGACTTCCACTTCGGTATAAGCGTCGTCGGTTTGATCATATCTTTGGGCAACTTTGAAGGGTATGAGATTCATCCTCAATAGACTCCAATTTGGCGGCATTATGAGCTTTGTTTCAGGCGTGGCTCACCAATCCATCTGCCGTCTCAATTCCCGAAGATGATGTTTGCCTTGTGCGAATGGAGGCAATGAGTCCGCGCCTTTTCATGGGCAGAGTGGGTGCACGCAGGTAGCATTGCGGGCCTCGTTCAATGTGGGATTTATGGTTTGGAAGGCTTGCCGAGAAAACAAAGCGTCAAGATATGCCTCAAGCTATGGCGATCGCCTCTTTTGCACATGTATGCACCTTATCACTTGCACATTCCATCTAGCCAACCATTGAGCTCTCTTTTCCCTCTATGTTCTCAATATGTTAAATCAAGAACAATTTTCTTTCTTCTAATAATAGTTCAAAAATAGTCCTTTTTATTTCACGTCTCTTACATTAGATAAAGGCCTTATTGCATATAATCGTACGCTTTGGTACAAAGTTTAGTATTTTTGAAACGAGTTCTCCAGTATGTGGTTGATTGCATATAACATTACATTTTGCCACAAAGTTTAGCGTTTTGGAAATCAAATTGTCACGTACAATGTAGTTGGGTTGGGATTTTTATCTATGGTGTAATTTTTCTCACCAAGCAATCATGCCTTCTAAGAATGCTCTAGAAAATGTTTTGACTTTTCACCCTAAATGCCAAGGAACTATGGTTTCAAAAAACGCTCTAATAGGGTTAAAGCATGTTAGGGTGTACCACTTTTGGAACCTACCTAAAATATTTTTGTTGAAGGGCATCGGACTTTATTCAATCAAAGAGTCAAATACAAGTATAAATGCGAGAACGGGAATAAAATCTCGTGGATAAGCGGAGACCCACCGAAGTGAAACAACCTGCCTAAGCATAAGAGTGCACATCCAAAAACTCCTCAAAATCAATGCGCCTCTTCTGCGAGGGCAAGTGAAGAACAATGATACGACTTTACAATGTAACCTTGAGCTTCTTGGAGAACACGATTATCGCCACATCCGGACCTTTGAAGATTACCAATATTAGTCTTTTCCGGATAGTCCAAAGCAACCATCCCTCTGCTAGATGAAAAGCGTACAGCGGCTCACATCCGGTACTTGGGTAAATTGCCAAAAAGCGATTGTTGACTTGTTAGTGAAACCTGAAAAAGGAAAACAACCGGTCCATACACATCTCAAGGTGTTCACACATGAAAAAGCAATGCTCAATGGTCTCGAATCCACCGCTTGCATCTTGGACACGATTTGATATTCTAGGGTTAAACTTAAGGACAAGCACATTAACCCAGACACCTATGAAGAATCTGCCACCAAAGAACTGCCACTTTAGGATGAAGTAGCTTGTCCCATGCCCAAGACCACACCTTACGCCGCCATTGAAGAGGAAGTTGAAGAGACCACTTATTAGGCCGGAGGAAGAATATCGGTATCAAGCAACAAGCCCGTGCATAGAGTTCACAAGTTTGCACTCCTTAATTTCTTCATGACAAACCCATACCAAAATATCTTCTTGGTGTGGCCGAGAATAGGTTTGTAGAAAATCAGCAACTTTTGCCAAAGAACTCTATCCCATAAAACCCAATAGAAACTTTAAGCGAAAAGCCTCCCATGTCAAACCGCGGGCCTGGAGTCATACCATCTTTTAATAGTTAAGATTCCAGCACTTTTCCAACGTCTTTGAGTCAATGGGTGCACTGTAAAACAAAGTGGTTGATTGTCTACGAGAGGGATCTACCAACAAAGGTGTAGTCAAGCATACCTGGCGGTTGGACTGATGTGAAATAAAGTTTTGGTGTGTGCGGGGAATCTAACAATCCCTTTAAGAATGGAGAAGCATTATGATAAGGCGCAACTCATAAAATAAACTCCATGGAAAACAGGTTTGAGTGTGACTTTACCAAAGGGATCTGATGGGTAAGAGCATGTGCAATAAGCCGTAACCGGGAGAATCATCACTTACCTCTGAGAAGCGTAAATGAATTTTGAGATCATAACCTTACTCGCAGCTGGAAATCATCGTCTTGCCCAAACCTCCAGCCAGACTTAGGTTTTATACACTTAGACCATGCAACCTTCACCACTACCCACTGCTTCATTTCCACCCCTAAAATATCCCTTTGGGTACTCACATATGGTGATATTGCTCCATGCTCATGATAATGGGTGATATGAAAAGTGCTCTAAGACATCATGCTTCTATTACTCTCAATCATGAAGCAAAAATATTGACTATTAGCTTTGATTTAAGTACCTTTAATATCAATTAGGTACCTGAAAAAGTACTCAAAACTACCTTTTAGATACTTTTTTTGGCACACCCTAACATGCTCTCACCCAATAGCATTTGAAAGAAATTTGCACTTTATGTTTTCATTGTGTTGGGATTCTATTATAGATCTGCCATATGGGATGGTGTTACAAGATCATTGTATGTGGATATCTAGCATTATAACATGGGTTTTTTTTGTGTGTTTTTGTACTGTTTTCTCTAAGGTTTTCATATGATTTGGTAGTCGTATTCATTCAGGGGTACTAAATAGTATTTCTAGAGAGCACCCTTTTGTTAGCCGTTGATTTTAGAAAAGGGGGCAAATCCTATGGTGGAGGCTTCTTTTGTGGTGGGTGTGAATATCCTCCCATTAGTTTTAGGGTTTTTTTTTAGGGTTGTGTGGATTAGGGTCTGGTCTGGTCCGGATTGGAGAACCTATTTACAGAAGCTATTTACATCTCCAACAATACATACAAAAAAGACCTGGGTTTGGCTATAAGATCAGATTGGGGTGTCATTTTAGGTAGAAGCCCAGGATCGGATTACTTTCGCCTTTATTACAGGGATGGCGAGAAAGGAAAATGGGGGCATGGCTTATGCTCACTTATAAAAGGTCCGTCCTTGTAGAAAAGCTCAAATGTTATGTTTTTCCGTTGAACTACGACAATGGCAATAAGCAGAGCTTCTGAAATGGATGCAATCTGCTTCATTTTTAGAGCTAAAGATGCAATCTTGCGCAAAGAGCTCGTCTTTAGGGCACAAGAAGCGGCCTTGAGAAAGAAGTTTGAGAATGATCCGGCAGAGGATGATGCGGCCGGATGCTTGCTTCAGCAGTTTGTGCCATACTATTCAAAGTTTCCATGGCATTCCGGCGCCAAAGCATTTCTTTCGAAGTTTTTTCCAAGGTATGGAAATTATTGTGGCCTTATTTGGTCCAGCGGCCCGGAGATGGTGGCTCTCCTCTGGAATATAAGCCTCCCCTTGTTTTCGGACATCCGTTATTTCCTCTCGCCATGTTCTTGGCCCCGCAATGGCTGCCAATCCATTAGTGTTAACCTTACTTTGCGATAGCAATACGCCAGACAATATCTTGGACAGTTGGGCTGTTTTCTGCTTTGTTCGAGTTTTATTTCCCTCTTGGTGATACCTCGGTACATTTGTATATTGTCTATCCTCCTTTAGTAAAAAGTCCGGATGCTTCAAAATTAGCAAAGGGAAAAGCGGATCCGGATCGGAGGGCTTCGCCTTGCAGGGATAGCCTTTGAGAAAGGAAAATGGAGGCATGGCTTATGCTCACTTGTTTTCGGACATCCGTTACGCCATGTTCTTGGCTACCAATGGCTGCCAATCCTTTGAGTGTTAACCTTAACTGCAGGGCAATAGGCGGACAATATCTTGACCGATTGGGGAACATTCCCGCCTTTGTTCAGTTTTATTTCCCTTTTGGTGATACCTACGCTTTTGTATATTGTCTATCCTCCTTCGATTGTAAGCCGGTCCGGATGCTTCAAAATTAGCAAGGGAAAAGCTGGCTAAAATGGGTTCCATGTCCAAAAATGAAGTTGTTATGGCCTACACTCTCCTAGTCATGGTAAGAACAATTTGTGGTTACCATTTTTGCTTTTCAAAAAATTCACAATGTGATACCATCTTCAACGAATGCAAAACTGGTCTCGGAAGCCCCTTCCTTGAACGAGAAGTTATCTGCAAAGACTATCTGATTCTTCAAATTTTCCAGCTGTGAAGCTTCTGAAATAGGTGATTTGGCCATTTCAGAACCCTTTTCTAGATCAGGAACAAGTTTTTCTGTATTATGGGAAGCAATTTTTTCATGATCAGGGCCAAGCTTTCATTCTGGAGGCCCTTATTGTCGTGAGCTGGCCCATGTTCTGGATTATTTGCTCGAGATTCAAGCTCTTCTTGCCGTTCCCTAGCCAGCATTCATCAACCTGCTTAGACCATTCCGAAAACACAAAAAAATTGCATCTGTATGCGTGATAATCTTGTTTTTGATCCTATGAATATTCTTATTTGTGGATGCCAATGCCGGTTATGATTGCCATTTCTTTCCTATTGATACTCCCTCTTTGTGGAATTAAATTTGTTTTACATATGCCATATGCTTATAAATGCTTCCCATGGCAAAACAGGCTTGTATTGATATCAGCATATCTTATCATATGCACTAGCATATGCATGACAATGTGCAGTTTACAATAGAAGGGGGTATTTTAAACTATTTTTACAGTTGATTTTCTTGAACTAGTGGTACTTTATGATGTTATTGTTGTTTTTGCCCATTTTATAACAATGTGTTTGTGTATATTTGGGTGGCTCTTGGTATGCAATGCAGGGAATTGAGATTAC
Source organism: Isoetes taiwanensis (assembly GCA_021234155.1). NCBI lineage: Eukaryota > Viridiplantae > Streptophyta > Lycopodiopsida > Isoetales > Isoetaceae > Isoetes > Isoetes taiwanensis. Next base: position 5,837,875 of record JAJEKV010000074.1, on the reverse strand, counting down.
AAAATGTACTCATAGTTGTTTGCAATGGAAATAATTTGTTCGTCTTGATATTATTGTGATTTTTAGTAATTAATATTTAGGCCCAAAAAGTTTACCTATATTTGCTTTAGTTAGGGCCTGAAGGGCCCAATTTTTTTTTTTAATATAACAATCAACACATAACTACCATTAACATTATTAACACAAACCATTGCATTTAACACATTTAAATTAAAATCCCCCTTAAACCCCCTTTGGTTTGGGTGCATATTCTACGGGGGTTCGTGAGTCATGTGAGACCCAAAATATATTTACAATACATATACAAAATTAACACCATTGAGTACATTCTCTCAAATCTTATAGTATTTTGCAAATCTTAATATACAATATACAAAAACTTGTACATGCATACCCCACAAACGAGGATCGCTATGTACGGTTCAGATCAAGGAATAAAGGGCAAATATGCTCATCGTGACTCGATGCGGAGATAACCCCCACGTCTTGAATATGCACCCAAACCAAAGGGGGTTTAAGGGGGATTTTAATTTAAATGTGTTAAATGCAATGTTTGTGTTAATAATGTTAATGGTAGTTGTGTGTGGCAACTTTTGAATATTGTAGAAGTTAACAAATAACCAACTTATTGTATTGCAGCCTATCCCATGTACTTGAGATTTGCACCATTATTGTTAAAAATATTATAGAAGTGAACAACTAACGAACTTAATCATCGACCAGAATATTACTTGGTGTAAAAGCTCCTTCACTTTTCCAACATTGATAGCAACTCGTGCAATAACAGAAAAGATAATGTTGTCATGTAAAAAAATGTCTTAGGCTTTCTTCACTTTTAATTAGCAAACATATCATTCATAGCCCTAGCTCTTATAATGTACTATGCCTTAGCTCTGCAATGTGTACTTTGTAGATATGAACAACATAAATTCAAATATGGAAACAACATCAACAATTATTAGACAAGGCCACGTGCATTCTACATGCTCCCAAGATGATCCAAGGACCCAGAAGTTTCTCTATGCAAATGTACAAGTTTTCAGCATTTACAGATTCCCAAATTATGTCCAGCAACGCTGGGCACCTAGGTTGAAAAGCCTGCTAGAATTATATTGTGCCCGGCTAAGAGCAACCGAAAGTGATTTTCTGAGTGTTGGTGTGTATCGAATTTGTGTTAAGAGAGAAGATTCGGTCAGATGTGTGCAACAAAGCAATTCTCGACTGTATTTTCATTTTTCTGCAGAGTTTATCAAACTAGACATCAGCCCTGCATCATCGCTATTGAGTACAGTGATCCAAAAATAGTTTATAAAAACCCAGCAAATATAACAGGAGGTAGCCTAATCATCAAAATGGAGACATGATTGTTCAAAGCCTTCTGGAGGAAATACAACAGGAGGTACCCGCAAAGCCTTCTGGAGGATATTCTGCGAAGCATTCTATTGCAAAGAGCATATTGAAGCTAAACAATATAGTTGGAGGTAAATTCCTTCTTTTATTAAATCCTTTTGTGCTTTTGTGATACATTGGATTCAAATGCACAGTTTACATTGAAATATAGAATATGCACATTCTGCATAGGGGCTTTAAAGGGATAAAGGGCATTTTGTTATATTCTATCTGTCACATGACACTATCTCTACCGTAGTTTAAAACGCACAATCTCTCGAAGTTTTTTAAGTGGTCTGTTAGTCTATTCTTTTATATTCCAAGGTAAAATCGTTATCCCTTATAGTTAGTGTTATTAGGATAAAATTTTAACTGATGCTCTTGCTTTGTATAATTTTCAGATTGATGGGTCTTGACACTACACACTGTTGAAAACTTTTCATAGCAAATCAGATAAAGGAGGTAATTTCTTTTCTAAACCAATTGATCAACACATCATCACGCTGCTATAGCATCTCATGTTCTATAAGAGACTTCATATGCTGGCGCATGTTCTGTAATGCAGCAACAACAGGTCTTTACAACATAGCTATTGATAAATGCTAGACAAATGAGTGGGATACACCATGATAGGGCGTTGTATGATCTATTTCTAAACAGAGAATGCTTTACCAAAGCATAGGGGGTTACCCAATGCAAGTAATCTAGAAGTGGTGCAAGGTACTTTTTTAGCATGTCTGTACGCCATTTTATTTTTGTTCTGATTTAGTTTACTCATGCACCAAAAAATGCCTGAAAATGTCATTTTTTGATGTGTACAATATGCATCTCCACTAAGGTAACACATCTCGGTGGCAACTCTATTTCAAGTATCACTAAACGACTTGCTTACCAATGGGGTATAGATGGAATCTAGACAAGTTGAAGATGGTGGTAATTTTCAATTTGGAAAGCTGATAGTTATGGCCATGACTAGCAGCATAAGTGCTTTTCTCGGAGCATCACTACCAATATAACCCTTATAATGCAATATAATGCCCTTCCATTGCATAAAAAAGCTATTTTCATCACATAAGAAAATTGTTTTTTGAAGGGCGATAAACTTTATTCACCAACTAAAACTGAGAGCAACATAAAATGCAAAGGCGGGTTATAACCGGTGGACAAATAAGATCCAGTGGGCACAACCACCTGCCTATGCAAAGAATGAATCTGAGATAAGTATGCCAGATCGATGCTTTCTTCTCTTGATCAAGAAAACAATTGTAAAAGAACATAACAATTTTATTTTTAAGCTTGAAGAACAATCTCATATCACGGTATCGCCCTTAAGATAAACAACCTCCTTCTCTTCCGGATTGACCATAAAAGCCTTGACCACATGCGAGATGAAATGCTTTCGTTTAAATAGTTTGGGCCAAGCATGGGTGTGGCGTTCGGGAAATATCGTAAATAAATTGTATTCTGAATGGCGTCACTATCTAAGATCTACATGTAGCCTTGTATACCTTAAAGTGGCAAGGGGCACATATCTAGATTGTTTAGCTTAGATAACCTTAGGATAAGACCCATTTCCACATGGCCTTATCCTATTAGGCAACATACACGCGGCCCCATCCCTAGTGGTGCCACATGGCATCCCATGTGGACCCCTAATCTATATTGGCTCAACCACGACCCTAGACCCCTTTTCGGACTCTAACACTGAACACTCATCTCTGGCGCTCGAAACCCGTTTAGAGGCATGGATCGTCGTAGCATAGCACAGTGCGGCATCCCAGAAGTGTGTGCATGATCATAGGGAGCAAGGCTTGACCCGTCAAGGAGCATGGAGGCGAGGGGGAATGGGAGGAGTTCATAGTGATTCATCTGGAAGTTATCACTCGAGATGGGTTTGTATCTTGTCTAGAGAGTAGAGCCATCCTACTAACCCTTGTTGAACATCTTGAACCCTAATCAAGGAATCCCTAACTGTAAGTTCGATATGTATGATTAGGTTAAGATATTCTTATGATATTACCTTGATGTGATGTGATATGATGATGGTTGATCATGTTTTGCTCCTCTTGTATTGGGAAGGGGGTAGAGACCTAGTAGCCTTACTTAGTAGTATGCTCCTAGTTAGACCCCTTAGTTCCTATTACTATATCGGCACCTGTGCATAGGAACCCACTTAGGACTATGGAGGCTATGATGTGACTTCGGCACTACACAGCGGGGGTTAGAGCAATGCGGAGGGAGGATCCTGGCGGCGTGGCCTCTTGGGGATCCCATAGTGGGCTAGGCTTATGGTGGTCACTTAGGTGTGGGGCGGGCATGAGTCCGAGCACCTCTGAGGCAATGGTGTAAGCCACGCCTCTCAAGAGTTACAAGTGTTGGCTTGGCTCTTGTTTTTGGGGGTTAAGTGAGGCAGTCATGTGTAGATCCGCGATTCTCTAGCCATGAGTGGAACCTCTAGACCAGGAAGGGAGATGCAACCCTTCACGCCTCAGCGGACCCGGGAGATGCAACACAGGTAGTCCCGATGGGTGATGCCATGGGATTGCGTGTCAGGAAGGCTAGGATCCGCCCGAGGAAGCTTGTCTAGCCTATGCGCAAAGTATGCACGGGAGGGCGGATGGAGTGGTCAACCCTAGCCATTGTCTATAGTCAGCCCGCCATTGTTATGACTCGGTCTGCTCTATCTTGAGGCCTATCGGTCGGTCGACTTCCTTATGGTGAGCCGCGGGTAGGGCTCTCATGTTTATGGCATATGATTATCTTCTTTGCAGCTATTGATATGTGGATGAGCTACCCTTCGGTAGTATGATGTATTGTTATTGCTAGTTCTGACGATGTTTATGCTTCGCTGTGATAGGACCCCATAGGGGAAAGGCGCAAAGACACCTTAAGTCCCCTTCACTTTACCGTGATCCCGAGTCGCGGGATACCGGAGGAGCAGTCGCGGTCGAGGGGCCGGATGGGGATTTCCTCACGGAGTGTACGGTGGGAGCCGTATATTTAGTAAGGAGCGTCCACAATGGTATCAGAGCAATGTTCTTGGTTGACCAAGAACTATAATGACTATATCCTTGAAAGTAGTCTAACAGGCCTGATAGGGTGCTTGAAATGAGAATTTCCACCATGGAAGTTGGAACCTCGAAAATAGGGGAAAAATTTTTCTCCTAGGTAGTGGGTCCGCGAGAATAGGCTAAGATTGTTAGATGAAGGAAAAAGAATGATTTAAATTAACATTCTAGTAAAATTGGAGTGGAAATTATGAATCAGCATCAAATTTCACCTAATATGGGTCGAAGAATCATGTCAATCCGAGACCTGGGTGAAAAATGGCACAAATTCATAATTAACACTTCAAATCATTAGGAAAAATTCGAAATTTTAATATAATATAGTATTAAGTATATACTAATAATTAAGTATATTAAAGTCATTAATAGGGGGGCTAATTATTAGACCTATTAATGGTAGGGGAATATTCCCTAGAGTACCTTCCTTTTTTTAAATATCTTCTTGCCCAAACCTTGCCCACCACCTTCTCTCTCTTGATCAGCCTTCGTCATCGGTTTCTCGGACCGTAAGATATGACAAGGACCGCAGAACCTCACCCAAGACTAGCCCAAAGGACACCTTCGGATGGCGGCCAGCCGCCAGCAGCAGTGGCCATGGCAAGCAAATCCCACCGCACCTCCGGCCGAAAACCCGGGGAGGAGGAGTCGCCTTCGGCAGCAGGCGAAACTTTCCGCCTCCACGGGAGGAGCCACGAGCGGCTTCGTCGTCGGTGGAGACCAGTAGCCCGATGAAACCCATCACCTTGGCCCCTTATCCGGCCGGGGAAGAGGAGCACCCGAGGGAGACCAAGAGGAGCAGCGAGGAAAAGCGGCCACGAGGAGGCAGCGGCAGACACCAGACCACTGACCAGCAGGCAGCCCTTCTTCAATCAACACGAAGGGCAAGGGAGAAAGTGAAGGAGGGCGGGAAGGACAGGGCAGCGCGGAAGAAAAGGGAGAGAGGGAAGGAAGGAAAGGAGAGGAGGACGAAGTAGAAGGGGATAGGCCCACGAGGGCACGTGACTATCAAAGAACCTCGCCAATGCTGCCTGGAGGACGAGGAGGAGGAAGAAGAGGGGAGAATGCGTAAGAAGAGGAGCAACAAGACATGGGAGACTTCAGACCCCAACGCATGCCCACCCTACCCTAAGTGGCCCAAGCCACCTAAGGTAGTGAAGAAGCAGAAGGTGAAGCGCCTTGAATTCAACGCATCCGTCGGGATCAATGAATTCAAGCGAAAAATGAAGGTGTACCAGGAGTACCTCCGTCGCTGGACGAGGTATAAATGATTGGTACGTAAGCAGAATGTAGAGAAGTTCAGGAAGGGGGCGGTCAAGAATCACCGCGGCCGCCACTACCTAGGCCTGAGAAGCCCAAGAAGACCCACCCACGGACCAAACTCCCTGCAAGATGCTTCTAGAGTTTAGGAGATTAGGCACTTTCAGCGGTGCACTAATCTCCTAATAAGGAAGGGCGCCATTCGAGCGCCTCGCCAGCGAGGTAATGCAGAGTTCGGACGGTCACAGGTCACCCCTCTAACCACCCGGGCCCTGCAAGAGGCCTCGGAAGCAGAGCTGATCCAGTTCTTTGAGGAGGGAAACCTTTGCGCCATCCACGCCAAGCGGGTAACTGTTATGTCCAAGGACCTGCACTTGGCGCGGAGGATCCGCAAAGAGAGGCCCTAAGACCTCAAGTTTTGTAATTTTGTTAAAATTAAAGTTTTTCAATGTAAATTGACTTTGCTTGATATATATAAGTTCCTTTCCCTCTGTAATTTGATTGTATTGTGCTTCGAAAATGTAATTAACTAAGTTAAATTGTAATAGAATTCTTTGTATGATGCTTAGAGTGATTATAATAGGTTAGCACACAAAAATCAAATTTGCTTCAAAAATGGGCCAACCGGGTGAGACCAAGGCCAAGGTATTTTGCATTATAGCTTATATGAGGAGGCCGATTTGTGAATTCACCTGAGTACCTCGATTTGAGCAAAATTGATCCAAATTTTGTGCTAAAAGTTAGTAGATTGCTTAGAATTTGCCTAGGAACCCTGTTTAGAACCAAATTTCAGCAAAAAATCATCTAAGATTGGCAAAATTCTGTTGACCCGGGTGAGACCGCGCCAATTGGCCCTGCATTATAGCTAACGCATTTAGATTTGTGCAAAATTCACCCGGTTACCTTGAAATTCCACTTCTAGATGCTCATTTTGCTTGAAATAAGTTGCTAACTAGGTTAGAATTGATCCAATCAGGTATATTAGTAACTTGCAACTCCTAGAAATGCTAAGTTATGACACAAGACCCCCAAAAAAGAACTTGTATAAAAAATTAGCATGAAAACCAGTATGTATGTGGTTTTTTTATATAACAATCCATAATGTAAAAGAAAACCATATGTCCTTCCTGGTTATACAAAACCAATAGTGGTTCATATCATATTTCTTGTACTAATTTGAAATTTCACACTAGTTTCTGAAATCATCATTAGTTTATAAGATTGTTTTTATTGATTTAGCAAAATCATTGCTAGTTCATATCATGTTTAATTACATGGGTTCTTTAATCGTGAAATAGTTTTTTGAAATCATCAATAGTTTAGAAGATGTATTTTATTCATATATTGCTTTTGTAAAATTAATAGTGGTTCATATCATATTTTTTGTAGTAACTCGAAATTTTACACTAGTTTCTCGAAGTTATCATTAGTTTGTAAGATTGCTAGTTCATGTATTATATAAATTCTGCAATCGTACAATAGTTCAGATGATGTGTTTTATGTATATATTGATTTTGCAAAACCTATAGTGGTTCATATTATATTCTTGGTACTAATTCAAAATTTTACACTAGTTTCTAGAAATCATCATTAATTTATAAGATTGTTTTTAAGTGTACATTGAATTAGCAAAATCATTGCTCATTCATATCATGTTTAATTACATAGATTCTACAATCGTACAATAGATTATTGAAATAATCAATAATTTAGAAGATGTGTTTTATGCATATATTGATTTTCCAAAACCATTGCTACTTCATACTATATTTAATTATATAAATTACAGATTTTACGATGGTCTCTGGAAATCATCATTCATTTATTAAAGGGTTTTTTGTATATACATTTTTAATATCACAATTTCAGAAGCTTTTATATTGATTTTGCAAAACCATTGCGACTTCCAACACTTTTAGTAACATCCCCCTTGACACTTTTTGTTTGGGTGTATATCTATAGGAGGGGTAACTTCGGGCACAGAGAGCTGTTGGATGGGCATATTCACGAGTTATGTTTCATTTTGAGCTGTAGATAGCGATTCTCATTTGTGGGGTATAGTTCCACAAGTTGGGGTATAATAGTGTAGAAAAGTTAGCAAGATATATAAGGATTGGGCCAAATGTACACAAAGATGTTGATTCAATACATGTATTTGAACAACTTGAAGTGAAGAGCCTCTCGCTACCCTGCGTCGCCTCTCGTATAAGTATGCACCTAAACGAAAGTGGGTTTCAAGGGGGATTTTGTTAAAAGTAAATGGTTTATGTTGTCAAAAGATATTTTTGACCCCTTCAAGGCTTGGGAGGGAAGTCGCACATCTTAGACAAAATATGCAGCATAATTCTTGCTTATTCTATTAAGTGGGCAAAAGTTAATGTTTGCGATTCTTAGCCTTAAAGAATAACATGAATTTCACAAATTCGACCATCATATCAATTGTTTGCAATAACCTGAGGTAGGAGGATGTAGATTTATGAAAAAGACAATATACTTGATGAGCGGGCTTCAAACAACCATAATTAAAAAGAAAACATACATCTATCATTATTGTGCAACAAACAAAAGCCATCTTTGAATTGAGAAGCAATGAAAAAGAAAAAGCAACTTAGACTTGAAGCAAGACAACCTTGAAATTTTATGAGGCCCAAATGCAAGAAGTAAATTGGGTCCAATTTGGAAATATACACTTGAAGGACACAATACAAACTTGAGATAAGTGACATTATTGATTTATTGGTAATTCACTATAAAATATCTCCCCTACAATAATAATTTTGTCACTTAAATGGTCACTCCAAGCCTTTGCGAGCTGCACAAATAGGAAACAATAGTCAGCCATTGATTTGCATCAAACGAATTTGTGAATCCAACAAAGCAAACTAATGAATTAAATCAACGAGCTTTATTCAAGTCATGTCATAGAGCAAAAGGGTCACATAACGGCTTGTATATTTGTGTAAAATTCAAGAACTAGAGAATGCAAAATCTAAGCTTGGCCTTGACACAAGATATTACGAAATCCATAGGCTAGTGACAATCCAGAACCTCCTTCGTACACTTCTATAGCAGTCAGAAGTTGTGACGGTCCAGGGGAATATACGCCATAAATACGTATATTCCTGGATCCGTCACTATACAAGTCTATCTTCATAGCCTTGTATACCATAGGTTGTGGCATTAGGGGGCATGGCCAAGTTATTCTCATAACTTAGCCAACCATAGGTTAGACCATTATCCATGGCCTTAACCTATTGGGCACCCGCCACACGGGGACTCACCCATTGGTGCCACGGGGCATCCTAGGTGGACCTAGCTTATATAGGCCTAAACCCTAACCCTAGGCCTCTTTCCAGCCCTAGCACCCGAGAGACTCACCTACTCGTTCCCGAACCCCGTTTGAACATCGCTTGTTAATGGCATAGGCTGGTGCAGCCCCAGCGAGGGGTAGACTCATTCTTGGAGTAGGAGCAGCGGCTTGTGAGTCGAAGACCATGGAGGCGCCGCGGATCCGAGGAGGAGAGCATCGTGGGTGGTGGTATGTAGAATAGTAGTCGTGATAGCTTATCCGGAATTAGCATTCCGGATATGCTGGTATCTTGTATCTAGAGTAGAGCCATCCTAGAGCCCATATTCAACATCTTGAACCCTAATCAAGGAACCCTAACTATTAGTTAGATTTGTATGATTAGGTTAAGATGTTCTTCTTATGATTATTCTCATGATGTGATGATTATGGATGTTGGTTGATCTTGTTTGCTCCTCTTGTATTGGGAAGGGGGTAGACCTAGAGCCATATGTAGTATGCTCCTAGAGTAGATCCCTTAGTTCCTATTAGATGCGGCTTTGTGCATAGGAGCCCACCAGGCTATTGAGGCTATGATATGACTCAACACCATACAACTGGGGGCTAGAGGAAAAGTGGAGGAGGATCCCCTGCAGTGGGGGGCTTCGGGATCCCATAGTGGGCTAGGCTTATGGTGGTCACTGTGTGGGCGAGCATGGGTCCCACACCTCCCGGCAATGGTGTCAGCCTTGCCTCTGGGAGAGGCAAGTGTCGGCTTTTGGCTCTGCGTTTTGGGGGGTTCAGTGCAGATGGTGTCGCCACGATTCTCTAGCCGCCCGGGCACCTCTAGACCACAGGAAGGGAGATGCAACCCTTCACCTCCTCGTCGGGGCCAGGAGATGCAACCTGGGGTAGTCCCTGGTGGGTGATGCCATGGGATTGCGTGTCCGGAAGGCTAGAGTCTGTCGGAGCCTGATTTAGCCCATCTAGTATGTATGCAGGAGGGGCGGATGGAGTGGTCAACCCCAGGCCCGTTGTTCTATACCCCCTCGCCATTGCCATGACTCGGTCTGCTCTATCTTGAGGCCTAGCCCGATCCGGTCATCCTCCTTATGAGTGCAGAGCGGGGTAGGAGCTCTCATGTTTCCGCGGTTTGTACTTATCATCTTTGTATTGGTATATCGTGATGCACTACCCTTCAGGTAGTATTTGTATATGTTTGATGCTAGTTCGACGTGTTATAAACCGGGCCGCTATAGGAGCCCATAGGGGAAGAGGTAGCAAGACACCTTCGTGTTCCCTCCCGCACTAAAGGGTCACCTCGGGGCGGGGGTAGACGAAGGGCCCATGCGGTTGTTGAGCCGGATGGGGATTTCTAGCCGAAAGTGTGCGGTAAGGCCGCCACGTTTAGCGAGGCGTCCACAATGGTATCAGAGGCCGATGTTCTTGGTTGACCAAGAACTAGCACTGACCATAACCATAAAGTAGTCTAACAGGCCTATAGGGTGTGAAATAAACATTTCCACCATCGAATCACAAAATGGGGAAAAAATTTTTCTCCTAGGTAGTGGGTCAGGACTTAGGTTAAGTGTTAGACGAAGGTTGGAGTGAGTCAAACTCATCTTCTAGTAAATTTGGAGTGAAAATTATGCATCTGCATCAAATTTCACCTAAAATGGGTCGAAGAATCATGCCAATCGGAGACCCAGGTGAAAAATGGCGCGAATTCATAATTAGCACTTCAAACCATTAGAGAAATTCGAAAATTTAAATATAATATCAATTAATATAGGTTAATATATACATTAATAGTTAAATAATTACTAAATATGGTGTAATTAATAAGGGGGCTAATAAATAGGTAATTATGGTAGGAGAATATTCCCTGGGGACCTCCTTTTAAGTATCCGACACCTCATTTTCTCTCTCCAACCCTTCACTTCCAACTCTCTCTTGCTCAGCCTTTCGTCACCCATTTTTGAACCATAAGATATGGCTCGCACCAAACAGACCCAGGGAAGCCGTGACACAGGCCTACACTTCGATGGCGCGCACTTAGCAAAGGATGCCATGTGAAGAAGATCCCTGAGCACCTCCTCACCCAAGAAGGGGAAGAGGAGCTTCCCCGGCGGCGGCCCGAATGGCGATACTTATCACGATGCCGAGGGAGAGCCCCAAAGAAGGCAGCTCGTCATCGGAGGCACCAGAAAGAGATGAGTCCCGCCACTGCCCCTGACCTCCGGACCGCGAAGTGGAGGAACAAGTTGAAAGAACAGGTGGAAGAGCAAGACCACCACCCTGCCGTGGCGGGCCCTTCAGGCCAAGAAGAAGGGAAGGAAAAGTCATGGAGTGGCCGAGGAGAGGGTCAGGAAGAAGCGGAGCCGGGAGAGGGAGCCGAGGGAGCAAGAAAGGCGCATTTAAGAGGAGGGAGGAACGACGGCCTCGGGCCGGACCCGTCGTTTGAAGAGCCCGGGCCTGAGGAGGAGTCACGGGGAGGAGGGAGATGAGGAGGAGGAGGAGGGGCAGCAGGACCCGACGTAGGGGCCACCTACCCCAGGTGGCCGAACCACTCCAAGGTGGTGAAGAAGCAAAAGGTAGGGGAGGCGGGGCATTGGCCCAAATAGACATGATTTAAGCGGAAAATGGTGGTATACATGAGTACCTTCCGCCGCTGGACCAGGTACAATGAGTGGTATTGCCGCCAGAGGTGCAGCCAAGTCGTGGGAGGGGCGGCAGGCCGAAGAACCAGCCCAAGCCACCCCCCACCTAGACCGAAAACCCAAGAGGGTTCACCACGGGCGAATAGCACATACATGCCTCGGGAAATGGGGAGATTCGGGCACTTCAGGATGTGCACGAATCTCGATAAGGAAGGCCCTTCAAGCGTCTCCTTAGAGAGGTTTTGCAGCCATTCCTACCCGACATAGGGTTATCCCTCTAATGACCGGGCTCTGCAAGAGGCTTCGGCGGCGAGCTGGTCCAGCTCTTGAGGAAGGGAACCTACTGCGCTATCCATGCTAAGAGAGAGTTACCCTTATGCCCAAGGATATTCACTTAGCCGCTGAGGATTCAGAGCAGGAGGCCTTAGGCCTCAAATTTTGTAAATTTTGTAGAAAAATTAAAATTTTCATGTAACTATGTTTCTCATTAATATAAAAGTTATTTTTCCTCGTAAATTAGAAAAATGTTGTATGCTTGAAATGTAGAAATAGAACCCAATTGTGGTAGAATTCTTCATAGCATGTCTAGAAACACCCTAAAATCATGACTACAACAAAATTTTGGCAAAAATCATCAAAATGCAAAAATTAGGCCCGGTCGGGTGAGACCGCGCCAATGGCCTCTAAGGTCCCCCGACGCCGAAGCGCGTTACAAGGATTCACCCGCCCCCCCCGAAAACATGCTTTTTGGTGTCGGTTTTGTTCAAAATAAGTTGCTAGTTAGGTTAGAATCGACCCATTTAGCCATGTTAGCATCTTCAAACTCCCAAAGTTGATCAAAATTGGCCCAAAGCAGCCAACCGGGTGAGACCAAGACCAAACGCTGCTCATCGTCCCATGGCGCATGAGGCCATCAGCGTGGGATTCACCCCGGTCGGGCCATTTTTGACCCAAATCCCAAATTTGATCCAACCAATTGCCATCTGCAAGTTTCTTGCTTTGTTTTGCTTAAGTTTGCACTTCATGGTAATTCATTTGACACACCGAGCCATAGAACCAAGGTCGTCTTAGGTAGGTACCTTTTTGCACGAACCCCGAGGTCACCCATAGTCTATAAAAATAGGTCCCATTTGCCATTTTTCCTTCTACGAACTGCTCCCGGCCCACTTAGGCGATTTTTCGATCCTTCACTGATCCTTGCAAAGCCATTTTCTACACCCTTGCTCGCTAAATGGCCCAAAGAATCTTTGGTACATGGTACAATGTCCAACCATCCATCGACTTCCCATAGACCAAGCCTTCTCTGTGTTTGATCACTTGTTTGATCTTCATGCAACCTTAACTAGAACACCCTACTACCGCGGACATTATGTTAATATGACCAAAGTCCCTGCTTGCCTCGGGAAGTTAGGCGCCTCTAGGGGAGGGTTTCTCTTGAGACACTTACCCAAGCCTTAGGTCGAGAGTTGGCGGTGGATCCAAAGGCAAGAAGCTATGGGATAGGACTAGGACCATGCCCTCGATTACATGACCTCATAGACATAATAGGCATAGGTACCTTTCAGCCGCATGCGACCCTTGCCCTCTTCATGCACTATAAGTCAATCAACAAAGTAAGGGAACCCTCCGTTCAGCCCCTTAGACTTAGCCCACTTGATGCCCGTAGGGCCCGGGATCAAATCCTGAATATAGAGTCCTCAGCCCTCACCAATACTATGGCACGACATCGGGGCACCATCTCTACAGATCCATGAAGACTACGAGGCTGACTGGGGGAAGAACCCGGAATGGGAGAGCAGGAGGCAACAAGAATGAAGAGGTGCAGCGTCAAGGCACGCGGCGACGACATGAGAACCTACCGACCCACCCGGTGGTATCGCCTTTGTCGCCGAGATAGTCATCGACGGGGAGGAGCACATTTTGCAAATGACATCCTCAACTTGTCCTATTGTCGAAAGTGGTCTTGAGAATCATCGAGCTCTTGGGCATGATAGCACACCTGAAGAGCACAGACCTCACCGACTACTCATACCAGGAGATCCCAAGGGGAGCTGGCGGAGAGACACTCTTATCTGGGGGAGACAATGTCGGATATAGCAGCCTGCTCGCCAGATAAGGGAGATCTATCACGCCAGAACCTATCATCTCCGAGAGGAGAGAGTTCCAGCAGATACGGGGAGCACACTCTACAAACCAGGGGAAGGGCCAAGCCAAAGCCGACGGTTCGAGCAGAGCATGAGGGAAGGGTCCAGCAGATCAACTTGGACAACGCAACCAAAGATGTGGAGGGATCATGAAGACCTTATGGCTGGGTGGATGCTTATGGTGAAGCGTGTCAAAGGAAGGGCACCGGATCGCGAGGCTTAGGGAAGGGCACGAGATTTCACATTATCTTTCCAAATTCTCAACAAAAGGCAAATGATAGTTTTCCACAAGGGGGTTCAGCCCAAGGGGAAGAATCCGTGGCACTTCTCATAGCACTTTTCGGCTTCGGGCAAAGATAGAAGATATCATTCAATGAGCCACATCATTCTTTTTTTCAACGGGGGTACAGCCCTCCATTGCCTCAACTTTGCGAGAGGGCACCTTAGGGATCGACACTTTTCGGTCGTAGCAGAACAAATACGGAACTTCGAACGGGAGATGGCCCGAAAGCACTTGAAGGAAGATCGACGAGGAACATCTTAGCGCATCCCCTGCAAAGGCCTCCGATTCGGGGATGTCAAGAACTGCCGGGCTTTAGGGAGGCCATTGAATAGTTGTAAAATTTTCTTAAGTTTTGTGCTAAATTTCTTGTACCCATTATGCTAAGATATACCTACCTTATCATGTAACCCTTATGTATTAATGACTATTAACTGTTTTTGCAAATGTAAGGCTTTTGTATGATTTCTCATAACTAAAGATAATTCAATTACAAGTAAAATTGATCAACATCTAACCCAAATAAAATGTATTGATGATCAAACCTTTTACGGCAAAAGGAACTCAAGGCGGGGATCTCAAGATCAGCACCGACCACGCAATTGGGTACCAAAGGAACTTGTTTGGCGGAGAACGGGGAAGACTTTGAAAGCGGATGATATGTCACCGAGAGGCAGTCCAACGAAGGTTGGTGCGAGATGAGAACCCGGATGCAACACCTCATCAATAGGGCGACACCTCTCATGAATGCACAGAAGACGGGTCCTCCACCTCCACCTTTGTTTTCCCGGTTGGTGGCCCAGTCCCTCGGCCAGAAAGGGGAGGGCAACCCGGTACTACAGATCGGGCTATTGGCGGCGTGCCGTTAGCGACGTCACATTGGCATGATTAGAGGCGTCCCGACGTCGCGATGAGGACGTCTTGCAAATGCTGTACGCGACGTTGCAAATGACGCCGCCCTAGGATTCGTCGCAGGCGGGGCGGCGATCACGCCGCAGTGAAACGTCATGTTTTACTGACGTGCGACGCCGGGCCAGACGTGCTTGTTAATATCGCCGCTAGGGCGCTCTAATCTCGTTCTATTTATGTTACCCATGAAACGTTGTTTTCGGCGTCGCGCCAACATATTTTGCAACGTCGAACGCCCTTCACACGCCGTCCGTAATGTCTTTAAGACGTCTTCAAGACGTTGTTACTACGTCATTAGGACGTTCTAATCTCGTTCTATTTACGTTACCCATGAAACGTTGTTTTCGACGTGCGTGCAACATATTTGCAACGTCCATAACGTCCTTCACACGTCGTCGTAACGTCTTTAAGACGTTGTTCTTTACGTTACAAACACGTTGTTTTGACGTTTCAAATGGCATTTTCATTGTGACATCGTATTTAGCATGTTTTTGTTGCGGCGACGCAACAATTTTAATAAAAAAAAATGTAAGAAGCTTGAAAGTCATTTTCTTAAGAATATTGAATAAGAAGAAACAAAAATAGAATAAAATAGAGTATATATTTATGTGTCATGAAACAAGAAGAGTAAGAAAAAATCGTGTCAAAAAGAAGTCACTATGTGATGCCTATATCTAATCATCTGGAACATCACACTCACCATCAGAACTATCATAGCGATCATTCTCTGTTGATGCATCATCATCATCATCATCATCTGCTGTACGATTGTCATTGTTATCATCATCATGATCCCTATCCTCATCAGTATCATACTCATCATCCTCATCCTGGAATTGATCTTGCAAAGCAGCAGATGATTGACCTTGGTGATGCATTACATCATCAGCAAGGGCCCCATCTAGTTCTCGAATGGCTTCCTAGAATTTTTATAATCATTAAATTAAAGTTCATCTAGAAAGATACAAATATGAAAATAACACATATAATAATAAACCACATAAATAAATAAAATATTTACTTACATTAGGATTCACTCTTGGCAAAGTACCACCATTTTCACTTAGCCTTCAGAAATAGCTCAAGAGCTCCAAACTCACTTGCCCGTTGATGTGTTCATTGTTGGGTTTAAAACCATAAATTGTCTCCTATATCAAGTATCACGGCAATATATAAATAGGACAATTTCAACTACAAATATAATATGCAAATAAATACTTACGAATCTGAAGATAAATGAAGATCTACCACCAGAACCCAAATGAGAGGGACGACGAGTACTACCAGTTGCTTTTTCCGTTCGGCTTGAATGTTTTCTATCTGGATCCTTGGCCCATTGCAATGCAATCTATAGTATTATATGGAAGGAAGTTAGATTATTGGTATATAGCAAAAAATGTATTAAAATTACTAGTTATACCTTGAAGTCGCTTGCGCTTATATTTTGAGGTACGGGTATCTTTGACCAGTCAAGGAAAGTCTTTTTGTCTTTCTTTATCTTTCGAATAATATACTCTCTTCATATACAACAACCATTAGTAAAAAAAACTAAAATAAGCAAAAAAAGAAACTAATGAATAAAATTTGGTTACCTCCTCCTCCTAAGGTGACCACCCATCATGGAAGTTATTTGTTTCCAATTAAAATGTTTGTATTTTCTTATAGCCGGATATTGATGGCGTGGCGTTTCCACGACATCTTCAATCTCTCTCGGGTTGTAACCGCCAGCCATTCTCCATCAAGGGAAAAATGTTTGAGATCTTTACGTCCAACCAAGTTATACAACCGGTAGAATAACTTCCCCACTATTGTGGTCGTGGATATTTTCACTACATAAACAAAAAAAAAAGAGTATATGAAAAAGTGCATCAACTTTATTCTAACTAAGTTTAAAACTTACTCAGTAAACTTAGGGCCATCCTTCAATTTGTTTGGTGCAGTCTTAACCACCATCTCTTCCTTATCTCGAACCTCCCGCCTCTTCTGACGATGTGGGTTGTCATTCCTTGGTAGTGCTCTTTTTGATTTACTCCTAATAAAAGAGACACAAAACATCCTTAGAAAATATTAGTGGTAAAGAATATGCTATTCAAATTCAAAAAAAAAAATCGATAATGCACTATGCATCATAGATTTTTAAGAATGAAGAGAAAAAGACTAACAAAAAAAATCTTTCATAAAATTGCATGCATTAAAAACAACATAAATAAAATGAATGCTAAGTAAACTCTATCTTGCCCTAAAAGTCTTTTCAAGATTCCTTGGGACATGCAAGTGCGAGCTATCCCTCCTACGACTGCCTCTTTCATGTATACTAGCATCGCTACTACGCCTTGAAGCATCAAATCCTTGATTTTGTGGTTGAGAAGCCAAAACATATGCCACAACTTGACTTATCATCTCAGGAGTGAGTGTGGCCAAACAAGCAGGTGGTTGATTGCTTTGTACTGGTGCTGGTTGATTGCCTTGAAGTGGTGGCTCATTGCCTTCTGGTAGTGGTTGATTGCTTAAAGGTGTTTCTTGATGCCCTGGAAAGTGCATTCTAAAATTTGTAAAATATGTTACAACACAAATAAATAGCTTAAAAAGAATATCATAAAAACCTGGAGTATGGTCCTCCGTCGATCACTCCTTACTCTCCTAACTGGAGCATCGCTTTGAGGTAGTGCTTGATTTCTTTGAGGTCTTGCGTGGCCCCCTAAATTTATATTCCACAATTTTTAAGTATAACAAAAAAGTGGCTAGCAAGAAATTCATAAATAAACCTAGAGTATTGTCATCAGATCTATTGTTGCTTGGAGATCGGTCTTCTTGAGCTCCCTTTGATGTTCTAGACATAAACGAAAGCATTTTAACAAAATAATTTTAACAATTTCATGACATGATATCTATGAGTAAAATAAAATAAACATAAACATGAATACCACGCTGGTGACCAGCCCAAAGAGTTTGAGCTTCAAGTGGAAAGAGAAGAGACCATAGGAATGACCCTAAACCTCTTGACATGCATCGCCAAGTTAAAATGCACAAAGAAAGCAACTAAATATTTTGTGTAAGGTTCATACCAAAGACGAAAGCATCCCCATAATAACACTCCATAATGAACAATGATTGGAGCCAGAGAGTATCGAACCCGCTATAAGCAACACAATGAAGTCACCATCTAATTTACAAAGGAATGCTTGATGTAAAAACGTAAAAGATGCCTTGCAAAGGAATACAAATTCAATATTATATCGTAATATAATGAGTAAAGAGAATATTAAAGAGAATATTATATCGTAAGGGTTTGCTCTCTCGCTTCAATTCACAGGTCGGAATCTACGAAGTTGGACTTTTCTTACCTTTGTAAATTGAATTGGGAACTACAAAATATTGCTTAATACAAGAATTGGCCTCCTTCTCAAAAGACAGTACCTTGAACTCCAAACTGAATCTAAGGCCAATCGAGAACAATTAGCTTGTTATATGTAGACCTGACGCTATTGTGGAGGGCTTCACATCCAAATCACAAATCAGGAAAACCTATTTTCCTTATGGAAAGAAGTAAAAGGGCATGAATATTAAAAGTGAAAGGCATGCGTGCGTAAGACTTAGATTTAGTATCATGCCGTACGCAATTGGAATCCTGGGCACAGCCTTTGGTCACCGGGTAATCCTCCCGAGTTTACCGTAGTGGCTATAGATGCAAGATGTTGGTTGAGAAATCGGACCTTCTTCTTGGTCTTGAAAACAGGGTAAACTATACTGCATTGCAAGTCTTAAATGGTGAATGCAGAAGGGACCAGGCACTTATTCGAGATAAGAGATGGACGAACTTTGAGCTTGGTTTTTTCGCTGCAAAGGGTGATCGCCAAAATCAATCAAAGCAGTGGGCTGGATGGACAAGCATGGATTGGCCGATGGACAAGCATGGATTCGACAACCATTCTAAAAGGTAACCGAGGTCTCGGCTATGGCGTGAAATGAAAGCAAGAGCTTGGTCCGTTCGAATGGGCCCCTGTTCGTAACCGTGGAATGGGCCTTGTTACTTTTGGGCTATCTTGGGAAATCGGTTGTTTATCTTCGTAAATGGGATAGTTTTCATCCAACAAAAATCGCCCAGCTTTCAAACAAATGGGTGACGCGGACCCAAAACAAATCGGTGAAGGATCAAACAACATCTCCGCATATTCAAGAATACCTTTGGTGGTGCTTTGGGAGGTTTGTCCAAGAGTCTGTGTAATCGAGAATGGCTTCTGGCCCCAGAATGAAATACACGATACAAGCTCGAACTGCATTATTACAAGAAAAAGTTCGGAAGAAACAATTTGAAACTTACAAACAAAGGCACTATATTGCAAGAGAAGAGGCTCTGAGAGGAGGACAAATCATTAGATGTAGCTACGACGAGGTCCCAAACAATCTTCCCGCTTCTTTTAGAACCTACAATCTGTTCTTTCGTATTTTCGACCATTACAAAGGTGGAAACAAAGGTTATTTTCGACCTCATTTTTCGGTGCTATTAGAAGATTGGTGCCCAAAGGTTGGTTAGTTGTTAAAATATTAAACTAAGCAATGTTATGTTATAAATATGACAATATTAAATATGGGCATGAATTTATGGGGCTTTCCTTTGTAATCTATGGAAGCCGGGATGCAAGCACTTGAGACTGTAAAGCTCCCCAAAGGATGAAAAATGCCCGTGTAAGGAGTGCATAAAACCGGGGTTTGGGTGCTTGAAGATTTTGAGATCTTCAAGGACTCCCCTTTGATCAACCTTACTAAGAACCCAAGCCGCATTTGGAGCATAGCCTTCATTATCGAGCCATGCTTTCTTCTTTGTATTTGTCAACTTGAGATCCATCCTTGAACGTTTGTAATGCGACGTGGCACGCCGCAAGCCGACGCCGTGAAAAAATCTTAGCGACCTTTTAAGAACGCGATTATTTTGGTAACGCCGACGCTTTTATACCGCCGCGAAAACCGACGCCTCTAATAGCCCGCTTTCTCTAGTAGTGTGGGAACGCCGTGGGGATAGGAGAAGGAAGAGGAGAACCAGAGTCCATCATCATCTAGCTCGAGCTCATCGACGCTTCTTCCGGCAGAGGACAAAATCTAGCTCTCGACAAATCGACCGCACACACCTAAGGCAAGGAAAAGGGCAAGAAAGACGGATGACTATCGTAAAAAGGTGGATAGTGCTATGAGTAATGTATGGAAGACAAGGAAGCCGGGCCCAGTTCTCAGGGAAAGACAGGTCGCATGGAGGCCGGGCATGGCTTGATGAAATGGAAAAATTTGGCAACTCCTACGGTATGAAAGACAAGGACATAGGGGAAAGTTGCCACAGCCTAACCTTATTGGACCAAAGAAGGATCTGGTGGAAAGGATATGCTAAGTCTAACAAGTGAAGAGGAACAATTGCGTGTTTAAGACCTTCAGCAAAGGTTTTCCGTAAGCACTATGTGCCAAGGTTTCATACTAGTAGATCCGATCCAGCAGTTTTATTGGTTGAATCAGGGGTAGCTTATCGCTGGCTTGGGTACAACAAGAATTCATGAGGCTTAGGCTTCATGTCCCCGAGTATCGAAAGGCAGTGGATACCTACATTGAGGGGTTGAACAGCCAATATCAAGAGACTTGTTAGAGCAATTAAATCAAGGTCAGTTGCAGAGGCGAAGATAAAGCTATAAGTTTGAAGAGGCAAAGCAACTCCAAAGAGAGAAACAAATAACCTTCGTGGGTAAGAGTTCGGTGGCGATCGTGGGCAATATCGGGTAAGCAATCACCAGCCTACACCATCGTGAGTCAGCAGCAAGGTAAGGGTCAACAAAGCTTTTGGGACCGTAAGCCACGTAATGCATCAGGGCGGTGCTCTTAAGCCGCCTCCCTAGACTTGTCACAAGGAGAAGAGATGACAGAATGCATTGAGAAGAAGCTATGTTTGAGTGTGCTTCCAGCCAGGGGCACCGAACGCGACGATTGCCCATTCGTAATACAAATCGGCTTTGGCGTAACTTTTGGATTGGGACTCCCAACGTAGTTTTATCGAGATCTACCGGCAATTGCGACCAGGAGGCCCGGGACTTCATAGATGGTGAGTGCCACATATGTGCAAACATTGAGGCAGTGATATAGAGAATCGTCGATCAATCATCGCGGGCTGATGGGACCATAGATAGTAATCCATATGTAGTCCTTATAGATACGTAGCTCTCACAATTTTGCATCTCCTAGATTGGCTGCTCTAATGAAGAACAAGGTATTGAAGTCTAAGCCAAGGCCAAGATAGCTATGGCAAAATGGTGCCATTCAAGACACTAAGGAGGAGGATCACCTTTGATATAGACCTTAGTGGGGCTAAGTGGCCGGCGGGAGCAGAAGTCATGGATATCGGAAGGTATGATCTTATTGTGGGAATGGAATTCTTGAAAAAAGCAAGAATTGATTGTGACCGAACGAAGTCACCATGACTGCACCGCATCAGTGAGCAAGTTGATAGTCAAAAGGTAAGAAGCTAGATTCTCCCATGCGTGTATTTCTTTGAAGCAGCTAAGGAAGAGTATAGAAAGGAATAAGGTGGACTACATCCCAGGATGGAATCGCTTGAGCCGCAAGCAGATGGAAGCGACCCAAAGGGGAATCAATTGCCCAAGCAGTAGCAAGGCTTATTTCGAGCTCAAGGATGTATTTTCGATGAAATCCTAAGCTGCCACCTTTATAGGGGTGTGGAATGAGATCACATTGGCTCCGGATATGGCCTACCAAAGTAAGAAGCCATATAGAATGAGCACCCTGTAATTGATTGAGCTCAAGAAGCAGCTTGGAATTGCTCGAAATTGGATTTATAAGAGCAAGTGTGTCTCCTTCTCGGGCACCTATACTCTTTGAAGAAGAAAAAGATGGGAGCTTAAGAATGTGCATAGACTATCGCCAAACTAATAAGCGTATCGATAAAGAATAAGTATGCATTGCCAAGGGCGGATGATCTAATGGATCAGCTACAAGGAGCAAAGGTATTCTCTAAAATTGATTTGAGATCAGGATACCATCGAGATAAGAATAAAAGAAGAGGATATCCATAAGACCGCTTTGGAACGCTGGTATGGTCATTTTGAGTTTACAAGAATGCCCTTTGATTATCGAACGCCCCAAGAACATTTATGCGCTTTATGAATCCACATCTTCGTGAGACTTCACGATGAGTTTGTCATTGTCTTCTCCGACCATATTCTAGTCTACAGCAAGTCCCTTGAAGAGCATTGTCGCATCTCGAGAAAGTGTTGGAAAAGTTGAGACGCCATCAGGTTGTATGGGAAGCTCTCTAAGTGCCACTTTGTAACGAAATGAAAAGGGAGTATTTTGGGGCATGTAAACATCCGGGAATCTCCACGCACCATCTAAGATTGAGGCAATAGTTGATTGGCCAGCCCAAGGAATGTAGCAGTAAGTAAGAAGCTTTCTTGGCGATATTACGTAAAAGTTCGTAAGGACTTTTGCTAAGTGGGCGTCCCCTCCGCTCGGACCACTAAGGCCAAGAAGATTAAGGATTGACTAGCCATTGGTTAGAGAAAGTCCAAGCTTCTTTTGAGAAGCTTAAAGAGGCCTTAACAACAACACCGGTGCTTGTTCTCCTGATCCGAGTAAAAAGATAAGTTGGTAGCAAACAGACGCAAGCAAGATAGCAACAAAAGGCAGCCTTGATGCAAGAAGGAAGGGTAGTCGCCACGACTCGAAGAAGATGAACGACGCCGAGCAACGCTTACCCAACCCATGATCAGAGCTGCTAG
Organism: Isoetes taiwanensis; assembly: GCA_021234155.1. Lineage (NCBI taxonomy): Eukaryota > Viridiplantae > Streptophyta > Lycopodiopsida > Isoetales > Isoetaceae > Isoetes > Isoetes taiwanensis. The sequence continues at coordinate 5,815,110 of JAJEKV010000074.1, read as the reverse complement.
CCATTGTCGGCATTGAGGATATGGAGGCATTATTCCACCGGAAGGAGTTTCAAGTTGGATACCCATCACCGAGCCTTCAAGATCTCTTCACCCACCACTCCTCAACTTAAGGCAAAGGAGGTGGATGGAATTCCTTGAGGAGTATGATTTTGATATTGTATATAAGCCTGGTAAGCTTAATGTGGTAGCGATGCCCTCTCCGGAGACCATTTCGCATAAGGGCGCATTGTATCGCGATTTCCACTCTTTTCGAAAGTGAGTTTGGCAAGAAGATTGAGGAGTCCTGCCAACAGATGCGGATATGGACTTCAAGGAGGGTATGGGAAAGTCTTTCCAAAGGAAGCGAGAACATATAAGGAGCGGGAAGCCTTCAAGCATTATAAGAAGGAAGGCAACCTGTTGTATCACAAGCATAGGTTGTGTGTGCCCGATCATCGGGGGTAAGGAAGTTAATTCTTCACGACACACATAACAGCCCAATAGCGAGGCATCTTGGCTTCATGAAGACCTATTTCAAGATTCAAGTAGCTATTTCTGGCCAGAATGAAGAGGCGTGATAGCTGCATATATTGGGATTGCCGTTATGTCAAGACCAAAGCGATAACAACCCTCGATTCCGTGCTTTAGAGCCATTGGGGTGCCAAATGCAAAGTGGGGAGGTCATAAGCATGGATTTCATCACAGGTCTCCCTAGAACTCTTGAGGCAAGGATGCATTGATGGTTGTCGAGATAAGTTATCTAAAGATGGCACATTTTGTGCCTTGCAAGACTACTCACACCGCATTAGATAACGCCAAGTTATTTGTAAGGAGATTTTTAGACTCCATGGCATGCCTCGAGATAATATCGATAGAGATTCTAAGTTTATGAGTGCCTTTTGGCAGATCTCTTTAGCACCATTCAGGTGGCTCTCCATGAGCTCGGCATATCATCCCCAAACAGGATGGCCAGACGGAAAGGGCGAATCGGATCATTGAAGACATGCTTGAAGTTATGTGTGGAACAAGCACCAAGTGGGATGAGTACATCCACTTGGTGAGTTAAGCCTACAATAGTGCCAAGCAGAGTCATCTCGAGATGTCTCCTTTCATGGTAAATTACGGTACCGTGTTTAACCCCTGATACCTGCACAATCCACGTGTCCAAGGTAGAAGTATCCCGCCAGATGTTAGGGGATATACACGGCAGCTAGTGGAAGAAGTAAGGGGTTATTTATTGGCAGCAAGAAGTCGGTAAGAGTGTAGCCCGACAAGCACGGGGCCGTAAGAGAGTTCAAGGTAGGCTTATAGCGCCCGGTTGAAGATCAAGGTGAAGCAAGCCCAAGCTAGCGATTGGGAGTTGCAAGAAGCTTGCCCCTAGGTGGGCTGGTCCGCTCAAGATTTTGGAGAGAGTGGGCTCTCAAGCCTACAAGTTGGATCTTCCGCCCATCTCAAGGTTCAAAGGTCTTCCACGTAAAGTTTATTAAAAAGGCACAATCTAACCCCAGGGAGGTTTGGGATACTCCAACTTTGTTGGAAATGACTCGGAGCAAGTAGAAATAGTGCCCGAGTTACTTCTTGATAAGTCATTCAAGAAGACTAGGAGGTCTCAATTCCTCCAATATTTGGTTAAATTAAGGAAGCACTTACCCGTGGAAGACGACATGGGTATTGAAGCAAGATTTGTAGAAGCAATACCCGTTTATGAAGGAGTTTGATGGGCTTAGAAGTCGCCTCCGAACTTGGTGCGACCCTAATTTGCCGTGGTTAGCTAGTATGTTGTTAGTTAGCCTTAAGCCCGGCGCATGCATTCTAGTTAGTAGGGTGCATGTGCGAGAACCTTGGATCGTGTCTTGATGATGGGATGCGCCTTTAGGGCATTCTCTAGGCCACACGCACCAAGAGGTGCGCATGACCATTAGGGTCATGTGAGTGAGGACGAGGCATGGTGGGCGATGATGGGACATCGATAGGATGATCTCTATGCCACGATGCGGGGCACGCACACCTGGCCGTGGGAGGGTCATGGTGAAGGTTAAAGTGATCATCTTGATGATGGGATCGGTGAGGCGTTCCTAGCTGAAACCCTGGGGCATGATGCAGACCGGTGTACTCGATCCGGATCGGAGTGTACAAGGTAGCACTACGATCATGGGCAATGATGGGGAGATCTTAAATGATCCCTAAGCTCAACCGAAGGGCCATGATCTTGGGCAAGGTAGTAGGACAACCTTGAGCCGTGGTTCGACTCAAGGAGGTAAGGGGGTGGTCCCCTAAAACCACAAATTATTAACTAAACTAACGTGTGTGTGCTCCTTTGCGTGCAAGTAGAAGGAGAACTTCAACGAGGAGCGTTGCTATTTAGAAGATAGGGGAGCCATAATTTAGATTATGAACCCTAGTAACTCTTATAATAGTATTTTAAATTATTATAAGAAATAAGCGTGTTAAGGCTATATAATTTTGTATAAGTACAAATATAGCCTAAATTTTGACCTTTAACTAATAAAACTTGATTGCTAAACTAAATTAAAGGTTATGACATGTTGTTGTTTTGCGGGCATAAGGTAGGTCGTCACCTTAGCAATGCTTGAGGACAGCATTGTCCTAAGGGGAGAATGTGACGGTCCAGGGAATATCACGCCATAAATACGATATATTCTGGATCTCATCACTATACAAGTCTATCTTCATAGCCTTGTATACCATAGGTTGTGGCATTAGGGGCATGGCCAAGTTATTCTCATAACTTAGCCAACCATAGGTTAGACCATTATCCACGGCCTTAACCTATTGGGCACCCGCCACCGCGGGACTCACCCATTGGTGCCACGGGGCATCCCCTGGGTGGACCTAGCTTATATAGGCCTAAACCCCAACCCTAGGCCTCTTTCCAGCCCTAGCACCCCGAGACTCACCTACTCGTTCGAAACCCCGTTTCGAACATCGTTTGTTGTGGCATAGGCTGGTGCAACAGCCCCAGCAGGGTAGACTCATTCTTGGAGTAGGAGCAGCAGCTTGTGAGTCGAAGACCATGGAGGCGCACGGATCTGGAGGGAGAGCATCAGGAGCAGGTATGTAGAATAGTAGTTAGGGATAGCTTATCTGGAATTAGCATTCCAGATATGCTAGTATCTTGTATCTAGAGTAGAGCCATCCTAGAGCCCATATTCAACATCTTGAACCCTAATCAAGGAACCCTAACTATTAGTTAGATTTGTATGATTAGGTTAAGATGTTCTTCTTATGATTATTCTCATGATGTGATGATTATGGATGTTGGTTGATCTTGTTTGCTCCTCTTGTATTGGGAAGGGGGTAGAGACCTAGAGCCATATGTAGTATGCTCCTAGAGTAGATCCCTTAGTTCCTATTAGATGCGGCACGTGCATAGGAGCCCACCAGGGCTATTGAGGCTATGATATGACTTCGGCACCATACCAACGAGGCTAGAGGGAAAGTGGAGGGAGGATCCCCGCAGAGTGGGGGCTTCGGGGATCCCATAGTGGGCTAGGCTTATGGTCGGTCACCGTCGTGGGGCCGAGCATGGGTCCCACACCTCCCTCGGGCAATGGTGTCGCCGCTTCCTGGAGCCGCAAGTGTCGGCTTGCTCTCGCTTTGGGGGTTCACGGCAGTGCGAATCGTGTGTCGCCACGATTCTCTAGCTGCCCACGTACCTCTAGACCCCGGAAGGGAGATGCAACCCTTCCCGCCTGGGCGACCGTGGGAGATGCAACCCGGGTAGTCCCGGTGGGTGATGCCATGGGATTGGTATCCGAAGGCTAGAGTCCCGCCGAGCCCGGATAGCCCATCCGCAAAGTATGCAGAGGGGGCGGATGGAGTGGTCAACCCTAGCCGTTGTTCTATGCCAGCCCTCGCCATTGCCATGACTCGGTGCCCGCTTATATCTTGAGGCCTAGCCAGGTACCATCCTCCTTATGAGTCCGAGCCGGGTAGGAGCTCTCATGTTTCACGGTTTGTACTTATCATCTTTGTATTGGTATATCGTGATGCACTACCCTTCGAGGTAGTATTTGTATATGTTTGATGCTAGTTTACGACGGTTATCGCCTTCCGTTATAGGAGCCCATAGGGAAGGGCAAGAAGACACCTTTCAGTGTTCCCTCCCCGCACTAAGGGTCACCTGAGAGCGGGGGTAGACGAAGGGCCCATGCGGTTGTTGAGCCGGATGGGGATTTCTGCCAAATGTAATGCGGTAGGGCGCCAGACGTTTAGCAGGGAGCGTCCACGTAAGTGATGCACCAAAACCGAAGTTATAATGGCTATAGTACCAATTGAAGATATTACAAAATTCATAGCTAATCATCAGCTATGAATCTCAAAAAGTTATAAGCTCTAAGAAAGTTTACTTCTAAATGTCCATCGATTCAACAAGATCACTCTTTTCAAATATATTCACAAAGGCAACTAACTCAATTTGTATCTTGCTGGGATAACTTTGACTTGTTGGAATAGATTTGTTTTCTATTGGAAGGCAAATAAGTCAAATTGTGGCCAGGTTAGCTCATCTACATGCAAACAGAGCATCAAGCAATGGCAATGGATTTCTTATAATTCAAGATTTCTACAACATCAAATGGTCAAGTTTGTTTTAGTCTTTTACCTCAACGTCCTTGAGGTTTCTTTGTCATGCTCTAAACCCCACAGAGCTAAAAAGATTCTCTATAACGAATAGCCTTTCTTGTCGTCCTAGTTACGAGCAAATACATTACAAGATTTAATGCTAGTTTACGCCATGGGGTCTAAATAATATCACATCATGAAACCATGGGGGGAAGGGATTTTATGAGTCAGATAAGTAGGTAATAGTGGCAAAACAAGAAAAGGCACTAGAAATGAGAAACCAAACTTCTTCCCTTTTAAAAATGCGACTTTTTTAAAAATTATGGGTGATGATATGGCATGAGCATGTAAGATGACAACTACGAGTGATGACGTGGCAAAGCATGAAGGCATAAAAAAATGAAGAATATGCCTAGCCAATTTGCAACTTTTTAGAAGAAGCATATTCACCATAATGACATGGCATTTCTTTGGCACATCACATTATATGACTAACACGTTTGGTTTGGCAAACTGAATAGGGTTTCAAATTGGGATGTCAATATGTGATGTGCCAAATATCCTATGAGGTTGATATTCATTTGGGTAAGACAATCATCTTTTGTCCTCTTAGAACATGCTAATTCTATGAGTAGCTTATGCTGCATCAAATGATTTACAGAATGTGAGATGTGTGTCTTTTCCAAGAAATCTCCAAGCTCAAGCCACCTTGCGGGGTTGAAATTTGCTTCGTTGGAGTAGAGTGGCAATGCAGGAGTGGAATAGTGGCACATACGGTGACATGACAATGATATGGCCCTAGAAATAATGAGGTGGCATCAAAAGAGCAAACAAAATTCTTTCTGTGTAAAAATTATGGGAGATGACATGGCATGTGTATGGTGAGGTAAGATGAAGGGATGGAGAAACACAGAATTTGCCTAGACATGATAACTAAGCATTCTATGGGCTTTAGATAAGAAAATGACTAGGCCAATAAAAAAAAAGGGGGATTAAAAGATAAGTAGGTTATTAGCGGCAAGCAAGGTGACTAAAAATGATGAGGTGTTAAAAGAAAGAGAAACCGAACTTTTTTTTTTTTTTTGAAAATGCGACTTTTACAAAAACTATGGGTGATGACATGGCATGAGCATGTGAGGTGGCAACTATGAGTGACGACATGGCAAAAGATGAAGGAATAGAAAAATGAAGAATTTGCCTAGTGCAACTTCTTAAAAGAAGCATATTCACCATACTAACATGGCATTTGGCACGTCACATTACATGCCTGTCACATTCGCAAGCGCCTCCTATTCTTGCAATGATCACATTGCACATAGATCGGGAATCGAATATGGTATTTGTTAATCCGCCAAGATTTGCAGGTTTGAATTGATGGGTACGTGCCAATCCCGTCCCGGACAAACTTCTTGAGAGCTATTCGAACATCATGGATTGGAAGTGTAGAGGCCAAATTGCTCTATGCGGCAAATAATCTTAACCCTCCATCCTGATCTTGCCTGCTGACGTGAAATTTTTCCCGCTTCCACGTCTCACAACCATTTCTACAACATGGTTCCTAACGACATATTTATATTATATGGAAGTGATATAAGCAGCATCATGCTTCAGAGCAAGACATATGTTATGAGACTATGTCTTTGTAATAGTATAAAGTAACAAAATTTGGTGATAAAAACCAACTAAACCTTTAACGCATCGTAAGCTACAACGTTTAAAATTAATAGAGATGGACGGTCGAGATGATTCCAGATATGGACGGTCGAGATTGTGATCTCCGTCCTAACATTCGATTGGCTGATACTGAGCTATTAGCCTATTTATTGTTTTGGGAAGGAAGTCTGGCGCCTTCGCATTGCCGCCGAAATTCAAGCCTCCATCTCTGCGGCCAGATCCAGCTCCAGCTCGCTCCATTGCGGCCATTGCTTCTGCTCCAGCTCTGATAGCAGCCACTGCTGCCTCCATCTCCACTGCCGCCTCCATCTCCAGTTCGCCTCCATCTCCAGTCCGAAGCATTTCAAAATAGGGGAAGAGGCTCCAAGAAGCGGAAAAAACCATTTTTCTTCCCCTGCTTCAGACCATTTTGCAGTCACGATTTTTGCAATTAGACCAGACGCCTTTGGATTTTGGCCTTGGGGTTGGGTGGGGCTTTTCCAATCTTTGTTGAATTACACTTGGATGTTGGCCTGTGGGTTGGAGCTTTTCCAGTCTTTGTTGAATTACTCTACAAGAGAGCAGTACGTTTTGGCTGCACCTTTCCGAAGTTTCTTTTTGTCTGTTTAAACCCTCGGTGAAGTACTTCATAGGAGAGGATGGAAGTTTTGCGTGAGAAGGGCCTCTTTACTTATGCTGGCATATACCTGTATTCAAAGTCGTCTTGAAATGTACTTCTTGATATCTTGCTGAAACAGTAAGTGAAGATCTAATCATTGTATTTTCTGGAAATTTTAACTCCGTTGTTTTGCCAGCCACACATGGTTTCTTCTTGTAACAGGTTTATCATATGTTGCTTTTCATGTTCTATCTACAAAAGTTCAAAACAGAAAGGTTTAAGCAACTTCGAGAATCCATACGTAAAAACGGCAATAATAGATTGATTGCCGCTTTCGTTAAATTGTTGAATAGCGAAGTTTGAATAGCCGATTAAGGTACTTGTTTCTCTAGTTACGTGATTCGCAAAATGAACTAGTTACTCCAACTAGTGGAAATGCAGTATAAACAAATGTAATGTTCTCAGATGTGGTAATCTAAACATCCAGGTGCCTAGTATCTTGTTTCAAATTCAATTCAGATCTCAACTTACTATCCGGCCTTAGGTACAACAACAATTGTTGCACTACAAATCTACAATTTACATTTCGAGTGATCCCTTGTGTTATGATCACTTTAAAACCTACTAGTTCATTACAAATGTTTTCATATTTTCAACATGCTGTTGTTTTTAAACCACGTTTTTCATTAGAAGAAAAACCTAGAAAAACAACCCATCATGTTATTTTTAAAACTGTGTCATTTGTTGTTTTGAAAAAACAACACTTAAAAACACCTATTTTTATAAAACTACATGTGATATTTCTGTAAAACTATATATCAATGGGAGAAAAATAGTACTAAAAAATAACACTTATTTTTGAGAAACCATATATTTTTCTACCATTAATATTAATTCACATAAACCATTACATCCAACACTTTTAGATTACAATCCCCCTAAAACCCCCTTTGGTTTGGGTGCATATTCATACGAGGGGTGACTCCGAGCATCGAGAGCTGTTGGATGGGCATATTTGCCCGTTATTCCTCAATCCAAACCGTACATAGCGATCCTCGTTTGTGGGGTATGCTTGTACATATTTTTGTGTACAGTATATTCAAGTTTGCAAAATACTATAAGGTTTGAGGGTATCTACTGAATGGTTTTGATTTTATACATATATTATACGATTAAAGGGGCTCTCGCTGCCCTATGTCACCCCTCGTGTGAATATGCATCCAAACCAGAGGGGGTTTTAGGGGGATTTTAATCTAAAAGTGTTGGATGTAATGGTTTATGTGAATTAATATTAATGGTAGTTATATGGGTTATTTTACAAAAAAAAAAAAAATTAGGGCCTTCGGGCCCTAACAAAAGCAAACATAGGTAAAATTTAAGAGTCTAAATTATTAATTACTAAGAATCTTGGATATTGTAGTTGAACACATGTAGTGAATGTAGGGTACAATCATTTATTAACATTGGAAAATACTTAGTCCATAAACCAGTCCACAAGTTTATGCTCTTCCCATAAGAGGTCCACGTGCTACTTTTGGCTAGAATATGCAAAGCATGTGCTACTTTTGGCTGGAATATGCAAAGCATGTGGAGATGTGTTGGTGTAAACTAGGTCGTTGTAGGATAAATGTATTGCAACGATTTATATGGTAGTTGTTTGACGTTCCAAAGACCGCGATATCGGTCCCCGGGGCGGTATCTTTATTTGCCACATCCGCATTACCCCACCTCGACCGGCGGTAATGGCCCGACGATAGCCAAGTGGGTAGCCCCTAGGGGGCAACTTGCTAAGAATGTGCATTAGTATTAATGTGCACATTTTCCAATGTACACATTAATGTGGGCACACATTTCCATGTGGCCACTTGATGCCAAGTGGGCCATACCTGAAGTGTGCAATTAATGTGCACATTTTCCAATGTACACATTAATTGGGTGCACACATTTCCATGTGGGCACATTTGGCCACCTAGCCATTAAAGGCAAGTGGGCCCATTCCCAATATCCCACATGCCTAAAGGATAATTGGAAACCCTAGCCAACCCCTTGTCTATTTAAGTAGGAGAACCCTAACTTGCCCATTTTCGTTCCTAGGTTTTAGAGCTCTGTTTTGGCTGCCTCAAGAGCCAAAACCGCCTCCCACTGGCCCCCGAGAGAACCGCATCATTAGTTTTCCTTGATTCGAGCATTTTGTGGGGATGGTGGGGTTCAGGTCGAGGAGGAACTCAAGGATGGGGTATTTAGGCAATTTAGTAGTCTAAACCCCATTTCAGCCCATCGAATCAAAAGGTTTAGCCTCTTAAATTGCCCATAGCAGCCCTCTAGAACTCTAGATAGCGATTCTAACTAAAGAACCTAACTCTATGATATAGATTAGATCTTGTTCTTTAGTTCTTCCGTGATGTATATGGATGATGTATCTCTGTGAACTCCTTGTATTGGGAAGGGGGTAGAGACTTCAAGCTTGGTAGTAGATGCTCCTAGAGTAGCCTCTCTAGCACCTTGTAGATTCGCCCCAGGCACAAGAGCCACAATCGGATGTGGGGTGAAGGGGCCGACCGGCTGAGAAGGAGGTTCATGTCCCGACTCTTGAACGATCCCTCCGTGTGTAAAACCCTACCGGGATCATTGTGACTAGGTCCAATGGCTTGCCCGCTAGCGTGTGGCAAGGCATGGGCTCGACACCCGAAGTGGTGTTCACTTTCCGGTGGGTTCACCGAATCACGGGCAAAGGCCCTCTAGTCACCTTGAGTCAAGATGTAGATCTCTGGAGGGAGTGATCCCTACCTGCCCCATCGAACCGGGAGGATGAGCCCGAGAGTAGCCCTTTTTGGCTATGCATCCGCGGGCTACTGAACAGTCCCGACACTTTTCGCACCACTCGCAAAGTGTGCACGGGGGGGCGGATGGAGTGGACAACCCTAAGCCATGTTCATATGCCAGCCAAATCCATTGCCATGAATTACATGCAATGAACTCCGAGACCTAAGCCGCCACCATCCCTTTGAGTCTCGAGCCTTGGGTAGGATTCCCTATGTGATGTCGATCTTTGTCTATGCAGATAGGTGGAGGACCATCCTTCGTTGATGGTCATATGATGTTGATGTATGTGCTTTCTTGACATGTATGTTTACGCCCGCAGCCTCATTGGTAGGCCCCCGGGAGACGGGTGCAATGACCCTTCCACTCTTCCCAATTTGAACCCGGGCCACGCCAGGCGGTGTCATGTGGAGGGCCCCCGTTAGCATGGAGCTGGTATGGGATGAACTCCTGTTTGTATATACGGTGAGGGCAATCGTATATGAGTAGGGGGCCACGATGGTATCGAGCAATGTTCTTGGAGACCAAGAGCAAAGCAATCGACCATGCTCCCCAGTAGTACTAACTTAATAGGATCCTCAAACCTCGAGAAATGAGAAATTTTTCTCATTTTTGTAGTATATGCTAAGCTAGTAACAGTTGAAGTGAATTAGTAATAGTTAAAGTGAATTAGTAATAGTTAAAGTTATGCTAAGCTAGTAACAGTTAAAGTGAATTAGTAATAGTTAAAGTGAATTAGTAATAGTTAAAGTGAATTAGTAGTTAAAGTTAGTTAAAGTGAAAAAATTAGTGAGCCAAATAGGATGGTCTCACACGTGTAAAAAGTGAAAATTAGTGCCAGACCCGATTTCTAACATCTAGAAACCCTGCTGAAACTCCGCCAACGTGTGAGACATTTAAAAGTCAAAAAAATTTAAAAAGGTAACTTGGTAATTCGAATTTCAGCCTAGGAATTAGCTAGATTAGCTTTTCAATCTATTTAAACCTCATCTTAAAAGAATTCCCCACGATGGCAAGGCCAACCAACTGAGGGCGGGCATCGTTTGTGTTTGAATTATAATCCTTAATTTGATTTAAGCTGTAATAATGTTAGATAATATTAATGGCCAAGCCTTAGACTTAGAACCAAGACCCTTAAGCTAGATAGAGTCATCATCCTGATAGACACCAAGCCTCCGATCGACATGACGCGACCAAACACCACTCGACTCCCTTCGACAAGGCTTAAATGAGGCCAAGGAGGCTGAAGGAAACAAGAAGAGGAGAGGGCAGAACGAGAGCGGGAGGCCAGGGGTCAAGAAGCAGCAGAGCAGAAGCTGGTCCAACATTTTGAAGACTCAACACACACACACCAAGGGAGTAACTCTAATGAAGAAAGATATGCACTTACCAATCATATCAAAGGAGAACCTTATTAATTTCGTAAATGATAAAATTTGTTTAATACAACGTGTTTTAGAGTAAATTATAACTGTATAAAGTTACTTAATTAAGTTAAGTTATAGAATTCTAGCTTTTGTTTTAGTCAAATTGGAGCTTTTGAGCAAAATTGAGACCATGCCCAAAAAATGCCCAAAACAGCTCCAAATCGACCAAGTAAGGGGTCAATTCTGCCTAACTCGATGAGTTTAGTGGAATTACAGCCTTAGATCACTTAAATTGAGTAAGCCCAGCCCAATTAGGACTCTATAGTCTCACACGTCGCGCCGAGGGACAGATTTCTACATTCTCAAAATCGGTCCGGGGCGCAACGTGTGAGACCTCCAAATTTTGAACCTCCATAACTTGAGCTACAGAGCTCCAAATCGCCTGAAATTTGTTGCGTTAGGACCGTTAGACAGCCTAGAATCCATTTATGACCTCAAATTAGGATAGAAATGTCAAACCCCATCTCAAAATGACCAAAATTGCTCAAACCCTTGAATTGTTTTCCCAAACTGTGGTTTGTTGTAAATAGAAGCATACCCCATTAGTAGCTCGCAAGTATTGATCTCGGCTCGAAGCTGATGCCTTACTCCTAGGTAGAAGTGCTCAGGAACACCCCTTTGTTATAGTCATCTAGACCTTAGCATAGCAACCCAAGTCCAACTGTTGGTACACCACCTCTGCTCGAGCCAAAGGCATAAACCTTGACCTAATTCTGTGTCCTTCTAATAGAGTTTGACTTATATAGCCGCCACATTGACACTCCCTATTGCCAGGATACCTAGAAAGGAGCTAGAGCCTAGAGCTGCCCAAGTCATTCCATGTGTAGAGATTGGACCCCCCCAAACCAACTTTGCTAGGACCTTAGAGTATACCTCAAACACCATGAGGGCTTTGCAAAACAACCCTCATGTCATGCCATACCACACGTCCTAATGTCCATAGACTTGTAAATTATAGATATGTCTCTAGTAATGCTGCTCGAGCCATCTTGCTTGCTTATAGAGCCTAGAATATTGTAGGAGAGCCCTTCAAGTAGACTCTTAGACTCTAGGATACACGAGCGTTGCTTTTGAAGGACGGGGCCAGAGCCACAGACGAGCTAAGGGCGCAACTTCTTGAAGACATCAAGGTCCCAGCCGATGTACAAACAGATAAGGAGAGGAGACCGAAAAGGCAGACCCAAGAGAGGGAAGCATGACAAACACCTCAACCGACAAACGAGTAGAACAGGACACCACCGGCCTATCATCAATCTTCATCAAATGGGAAGAATATTGGTAACCAAAGGCACCAAGAATGTTCTAGATGTCAACCTCCCGGCTACCACGTCCACGAGCTCACATCAGAAAGAGGATCTCAACGCCTTCACCAACTCGACGCACATGAGTTTCAAATGGAAGAACGCGAGACAACAAAATACAGTGTAGGGAAGATGTTAGGCATCGATGTCGCTAGCATCACGAGCTAGGGGCCGAGAGGGCATAATCTTCCGTCGAGGAGACAACTCTGGCGACACAGAGCCGTATAGAAACCGGAGGGAAGATCACCACGACCTTGCAGCCCGGCAGCTCAAGCGCAACGTCAACAAAAGGAGTAACCAAGCTAGCCAACCACAAAGCACCTAAGGTCGACCAAGATGAGCCTCCGACTCCCTTGCACCAACAGGAGAACTTTCATCGGGTTCCAAAAGGTAGGAGACCATGAGAGGGAGGAGACGATATCAAGGAACAATTCGACTCGAAGGCCCCGACAGCACTAGGGGCAAGACCAAGGGAGGAGAATATTCTGCTCAAAACAGAATTCGGACCCGGGAACACCTAGAAACCAAAGGAAGGGCGGCTTTACTAAAACGCCGCCCAAGGAGTCTCGAGACTTCGAATGGTTAGGACCCAAAGGACGGAGGAGACGACCTAGCCAGCAGGTACAAATCACGAAAAGGCGACTGAGAAGGAGCCATGGTAGGGGGAAGGGAGATGACCACACTTCCAAGCACAGAGAGCCACTTCCGTAATAAAGCAAAGCCCAAGCAAATGTGAGTCGCACTCGTAAATTCAACCTGGGGAATGACAATGCCTCGCCTACCAATCCACGATCTCGAGCTTCAAGACATTCAAGAATGCCCGACCAAAACAGCCGTGACCCTACTCAAGCTCGATCAATGGCACCGCAAATCAGCAATCTTGCAACGGAAATCACCCGCATGTAGGGACGGAGCGGTTACCGTGATTCCCTCGCGGCGAATATACACAATAAGGAGGAGCATCTTTTCAAGGGATCACATCGATGAACACTCTTCTTAGAACTTGAGGTGATCAGCTCGATTAGACATGAAGCTCAACAATAGTAGCAGCATCTCAAGAAATCCCGGAGTCAACCCCGAGAATCTAAGAAGATGCAAAGAAACCCGAAGAATCAAATGCGATAGGAGGAAGGGAAAACCTAGAGGGAGTATAAATAATTAGGTAGATCTTCGTAGTTGTTTTGCAAAAAGTGGATGAATTAAAATCCCAATGTAAATGCGTATATGTCTATTGTATATCTAGGATGTCCACATATATAGTGGAGAAACATGGGTTTAGAGTCATGTTTTACAGATTTAGCGCTTAGATCGAGAAGCTCCTTCACTTCGACTACCAAAGGAGGAAACAAGGAAGCACAACCATAGCCCAAGATCAAAATGGAAGAGCAAGTACGAGGGAGAAACACCGTGCCAAACAAACCTTCAACTCAAACACTTCTGAACCGCCCTCAAGTAGAAGACCGCCACCCACCCAATGTCGAAACAAGAGACAACACCGGTCATGTCAAGAGCATCAAAGATCGCACTGTGACATCGCCGGGCGCAACACTACCTCTTGTAGCAAGGCGCACTTGACTAACTTATGACATGAGTGGCCTCAACAATGGAAGGAGGAACGCCCAACATCAACAAGCCAACTAAGAAGGCAACATCTCGGCAACCATAATTCCAACTTGTGGTAATATAGGGGATGTGCTATGACAAGTGTAGTAGATGGAGATGCACTTACGAAAGGCACCGCGACGGGAGATATGCCCCCAACAACTAGGTGATGGCTTCACGGTACTCCTACCAAGAATTAGAAGAGAAGAAGCCTTCCACCATATCTCCGATATGTGGCACGCCAAACGCCCAGGTAGAAGCATTCAGCCTTTAACGACAAGGATAGCAACTGGCACCTTCGCTAAAAAGAGAGTTCAAGATAATAGCCGTGCTATTCAACGACAAGAGTATATCTAAGGCGGTACTTCTTCAACGCAAGGGTCAAGCTCTTGCGCAGAGATAAGGATCCATCATCCCGGCAAACGAGCCATCAGGGAGGAGAGTCATGATGCCTTACTTGCCAAAGAGACCGAAATGCATAGAAGGACAAAGGTCAGAAATCGAAAAGATGGAGAAGTGCTAGCAACCGACTTCTTCCACGAGAAGTCCCGTGAGGCAAATGAGGATCAAACCGACGAGCACAATCAAAGTCACCGGAGGGTACCTCAAGACAAGAAGACGGCATAGCACCGTGGAACGTGACAACGCCCAAGCCATGTGGATCGAGGGATCAAACGAAGAAGTTTGAAGCTCGATGGAGAACCAACTAGGTGAGGCAAGCCGATGACTTGCACGCTGCCTTGCATGCAACTTGGTGAACCCAAGGATGAACGATTCAAAGAACAATCAAGCAGAAGAGAACAACTCGGCAGGAGTATAGCCAAAGGAAATGAACGCGCAAGCACGTACCTCAAGAGACGCCTTCAAATAGCTTCAAGTATCATGAAGGGGGGGAAACAATTATTGCCCGAAAACGGAGGATCAAGAAGCGCAATCGAAATGTCGAAGCATCAACGACAAGTACACCTTAGTTAGAATGTGATGCAAAGCGGTTGTGCCATAGCCGACAAACATCTGAGGGCCCAAGTATATCAACAAGTTACCCCGAGTAACGAGCCGCCGATGACAAATAGGAGGATATAGATCGTCAACACCATTGCACCGGGAGGAACACCGATGACATTGCCAAGGAGTAGGTGTCCAACCTCGAAGGGAGGCACAAGGGAGACCTAATAGCTCTAGTAGTAATTGTAATTATGTAAGCTATATGTTGTGCATGTATAGTTCCCTTTGTTATTTCTTCCCTCCCATAGCGTAACACATCAAAGGAAGAGATGTCATGCAAGTTGCGTGGGTGAAGCAATCAACATCGCCAACACTCTTCTACAACACGATAACGACAAGAGGACTCGAATGTATGAGACATCGATGGAGTCGAAGAAACAATATCGGATACAGAGTCATCCTTTAGCTGCCAAGACAAAGAGTTCAAGATGAAAGATCTCTTTCAACAAATAAGCCACTTTCGTGCATTTGAAAAGCGGCATGCAAGATTCAAATGATCAAGTACACCATCAAGCCACCAGAATGAGAGGCTTCTAATCGAACAAAGTCAACCTCTACATCAAAGAGGAGCCACCGTCAAGGAGAGACCAAGTATCGAAGCGACTTCGGGAGAACGTTACCTTGCTCCTTCAAGCAAAAGCAACTTGCGGATGAGCTTCTAGCAAGCTCAAAGATCTAAGGCCATGGGGCCTAGTAGGTTAAATGTATGGATGGTAACATCCATATTGGGATTAGAAGGCAATTCGGATATTCTCGTTGGAAAGGATTGCCCAATTGGGAAGGAGACGATAGGAGTAACTAAAATTATACACGATTGTTAATGGACATCCAACGATTGAAACCACTTGGTGAGATTGATCTCCTCGCTAAGAAGGAATCACTACTAGGATAATTGTTGACCATGTATAAATCTAGTATCTCCAAAGAATAATCCAACCGAAAGAAAAGAAGTAATCTAACAAGTCCGCCAACTTGTTACGATGACATCAATTAGATTGGTAGGAATATTCCAAGAGTTTAAATAACTAAGAAAGGGGGAATCTCTAGAATAATAAAATAATAGTACATGCAAGGTACATCTAAAATAAGAATTATAGTAATCAAATAGTCTTTTGAGACAAAAAAGGAATTGTCATCATGACAAAACCTTGTGGTTTAGAATCGTTCTAACTAAGTAGATAACCCATAATTATATTGAAATAAATGATAACATAATATGTGCATCCATCTTAGATGGTTATATATGTTAGCTAAGGCTAGTAACTTAATGCGCTAAGTAAGAAGCGTATAACCTCTTAAGGAGAGAATAGATATGACGTTGTGTGCAATGTCATTGAAGGGGTGCAGGACCATTTCTTTTCAAAGAAAGTGGGAGGGGCTCAATCTTATGATTGAACGTGATTTGCACCGAATTGACCCCACCAGAATAGAGTTCTTCCCGCAATGGCCGGGGGCTTAATAGAGCGTAAGATAGATAGATAGATAGCTTCAGAGGCCTTCAACGTCGAGGCCGACGTGAAAGTAGCGAACTACACCAACGGTGGAGCAAAACTATGGGAGCAATGAACCACCAAGTCACCTCAAACTACTCCCACAATGCTCAATGAGTGGATGCGTTTAGCCTTAGGTAAGGTATATGCATGTATTATAAGCCTTAATGTGTCTTATTGATAAGTTAAATATAGACCCTAATAACCTATAGAAATTGTTGTAATGTATATGTATCATAGGGGAAATAAGTTAAATAACAACGATAATGTGAAGTAGCATGTTAATTAATCCTTCAAGCAAGGATGCAATTCCTTCCAAGGATAGCTATAGGTCCTTATAAATATAAATAGAAAATAGAATTGATATACTTAAGTGCATCTTAGGATATACTTCCAAGGGTAATGCAGACCCAAGGAAGAGAATAAGAAGCACATCTAATTCTTGTATGATAATTAAAACCCCTGCCTATAATACAATAGGTCTAAATCGTGGTTATTGTTTAAATAATCGCGATCTAAAAGTCGTTAAATATTGCAAAGCTTAGAGTAAATTTAATTGTACTATCGGAAGTAATGTATCCAATACTATGATAATGTTAATTCATAAATATTACCTTAGGGTAATTATGTTAATCACATGCATTAAAGGAGCCAAAAAAAATTTGGCTCAGCCATGTCGATTTGTGTTTAGATTAGTTTCATGTGTAGTTAAGATTAATCACGATGCAACCTATGCTTGGTATGGATTGCATGCGTTGTTACCGATGATGAGACCACTACGGTGATCTCTAGGGCGTGGTGTAATGTCAATGTAGGCATGACCGCGTTTCCGCTTGGATGAGTGGAAGGTAGATTAGAAAGTCTACTTCCACTCCGGAGTAGACGACCTCGAGAGAAAGGAGGTCATTAAGGAATGCATTGATAGGAAAGGCACCTTTAGCCCCATATATGCTTTGATAGGAGGAATCTATCCTTCACCCCCCACGGGAAGGATATCCTCCACGGGCAACTAGAGGTGTAGGCATGAGCGGCATATAGGCATATAGGCGCTGTCTCCACGGCCATAATGGAAGATCCACCCTCTTCCTACGCCGGGAGATTAGCCATGCATCCATGTAGATAGGTGGGGTGGTCACCATATAACCAAAATTTTTGTAATAATTAATAATAGGTAGTGTCGACCTGCAGGCCTAGAGCGCTCCGGAGGGCAAGGAGGTCGAGCTACGAAGGCTTGCAACACAAAATTTTGTATAATGTGTTGCAAGGGATGAAGAGTACCTTAGAAGTGTAAATTTTGTATGAAATTGATAAACTTTGATTAACTTAAATGTTGTATTAAGTAAAGTTAATAATTACCTTGCGTGGATTAAGTTATGATGTGATAAGTTAATGGGATAATGAAATAGTAATGTCTTAAACATTACCTTAGAGTAATTCTAATAATTAAGATAGTAAGTATGTAATTATAGATATTGTAAAAATTAATGCAGGATTTTAAAGTGCGAAGACCTGCAACACAAATTTTGTTAGAATGTGTTGCAAGGAATGAAGAGTACCTTAAATAATAATTATATATGAAAGTGTTAAATTGTGATAAACTAAATGTCGTGATGATAGAAACTAATAAGTACCTTGTTTTAGTAGAAGTTACGAATTGACAACTTATTTGATAATGTAATGGCGTAATAATGATTTAAAAATATTACCTTAAGGTAATCGTAATAAATGTGTAAGTATTATAGTAGTATATATCGTCATATCGTGGTTGATTGCGTGTTAGGAAGATTCCAAGGTGGGGAGACCCAATGATGTCGCGACAAAGATCATTTCAAGGTGGGGAGAATGTGACGCTCCAAAGACAAATATACGGTCCCGTGACGATATCAGATCGTTGGCCACGCCGCATTAACGCCACCCCGACCGACGCGGTAATTTATGATAGCCAAGTGGGTAGCCCCTAGGGGCAACTTGCTAAGAATGTGCATTATATTAATGTGCACATTTTCCAATGTACACATTAATGTGGGCACACATTTCCATGTGGCCACTTGATGCCAAGTGGGCCATACCTAAGTGTGCAATTAATGTGCACATTTTCCAATGTACACATTAATTGGGTGCACACATTTCCATGTGGGCACATTTGGCCACCTTAGCCATTAAAGGCAAGTGGGCCCATTCCCAATTATCCCACATGCCTAAAGGGGATAATTGGAAACCCTAGCCAACCCCCTTGTCTATTTAAGTAGGAGAACCCTAACTTGCCCATTTTTCGCCCTAGGTTTTAGAGCTCGCTTTGGTCTGCCTCAAGAGCTAAAACTAGCCCCCCACTGGGCCCGAGAGAACCCATCATTAGTTTCCCTTGATTCGAAAGCATTTCAAAATAGATGGTCGAAGTTCAGGTCGAGGAGGAACTCAAGGATCAGTATTTAGGCAATTTAGTAGTCTAAACCCCATTTCAGCCATCGAATCAAAGAGGTTTTAGCCTCTTAAATTGCCCATAGCAGCCCTCTAGAACTCTAGATAGGGTGATTCTAAACTAAAGAACCTAACTCTATGATATAGATTAGATCTTGTTCTTTAGTTCTTCCTGTGATGTATATGGATGATGTATCTCTGTGGAACTCCTTGTATTGGGAAGGGGGTAGAGACTTCAAGCTTGGTAGTAGATGCTCCTAGAGTAGCCTCTCTAGCACACCTGTAGATTCTCGGCCAGGCACAAAGAGCCACACCGGATGTGGGTGAAGGGGCGACCGGCCGAAAGGAGGTTCATGTCCCGACTCTTGAACGATCCCTCCGGGTGTGTAAAGCCTACCGGGATCATTGTGACTAGGTCCAATGGCTTGCCAACACCGTGTGGGCAAGGCATGGGCTCGACACCCGTGAAGTGGTGTTCACTTTCCAAAGGGTTCGGGCCGACACGGCAAAGGGCCCTCTAGTCACCTTGAGTCAGCATGTAGATCTCCTCGAGGGAGTGATCCCTACCGCCCCATCGAACCGGGAGGATGAGCCCGTGAGTAGCCCTTTGGCTATGCATCCCGCGGGCTCATACCAGTCCCGACACTTTTCGACCACTCGCAGTGTGCACTGGGAGGGGCTGATGGAGTAGACAACCCTAAGCCATGTTCATATGCCAGCCAAATCCATTGCCATGAATTTCGCCCCCGCGCAATGAACTCCTCGAGACCCAAGCCGCCGGGCCATCCCTTTGAGTCCGAGCCTTGGGTAGGATTCCCTATGTGATGTGCTGATCTTTGTCTATGCAGAGGATGTGGAGGACCATCCTTCGTGGATGGTCATATGATGTTGATGTATGTGCTACCGACATGTATGTTTACGCTTCCGCAGCCTAGGTAGGCCCCCGAGGGAGACGGTGCAATGACCCTTCCACTCTTCCCAATCGGAACCCGCCACGTTGCGGTCATGTGGAGGGCCCTCAGATTAGCATGGAGCTGGTATGGAGGATGAACTCCTGCTTTGTATACGGTGAGGGCACCGTGATATGAGTAGGGGACGCCACAGCTTGCCGCCGGGAATGTCTCGAGTCCATGCATGCCCCTTCAAAAAGTAAACTATAACAAGAGTTAAGATAATAATTCTAAATAAGTGAAAAGATGATTCTTACAAGGAAGAAATGCCCAAAATGAGATTTAACCAAATGCTTCACCATCTGCTTACTATGATTGAGATCTCACCAAATGCTTCACCATCTCAAGCACTAGTAAATACAACTAATGTTTTGAGAGAGCCGTCTTCTTATAAATGATTTGTTTTACAATAGAAGCAAATAACCTAACACTTTTTTGTTGGAGAAGATATACTGCTCAGTATCATTGCAAAGCATACGAGATGATGTTACTTTAGCAAGAAAATGTGGAAGTTGGTCCTTGCCCTAGACTCGCTGGTCTATATAAAGAAGGAAGAAATCTCGAAATGGGATATTACGAAATGCTTCATAGTCTCTCTATTGTGATGAAACATTCTGTGCCAAGAAAATTTTAGTTCAGACATTCCCATACCTTATAGACATGAGTGCCATGCAGATGATTATTCTTATTTGCAGAACTCACAATAAAATCAGGTATCCATCCATATCCTATGGCGATATTAGCTAATCTAAGGAAAGAGCAACAGAATCTGCTTGTTTACATATTTAATGTAGGAAAAGCTAAAAGAAATATAATGCACCTAGTTATGATTCATGGCCAAATTTGCTTGCTTTAAAAGACCCCTAGATCATGTTACCAGATACAAAAACCAAGCACTTATTTTAAGCAAGCAGACATAAGAAGAATAGATTTACCAGAATATGGCCATTTTTCTACTTCTACTTGGCCACGCATACAAAACCCCGTTTCGAACTATATATTCAATTGCTTTATCGACCTTTGCTCGCCGTTGTTGAACCTCTAGCCGGATCCGGATGTAGACAAAATGGCACTGCTCGATCACACAAGAGCAAAGGTAAAATGCAAATCGAACACCAAGTTGACTATAACCTCGAGATAACGCCATTGCAAACCGGACTCCATATCGCACTCCAAATCCGATACAAGTACCTCAATCATCCAATGCCATATCCATCTTTGTCCGATGCAAGATCCTCACTCACCACGCCAAATCCGGACTTCAAATCCGGTGACGAGTCTTCGCCATTATAGCATGAAAAAATCCAATCGATTTATCGGTTTGCCAGATCTAAGTCCGCTTACAAAAGCGAAACCCTAAAATATTTTTACACTGGGGCTTGCATATCTAGCATAAACCAGAAGATCATAGCAGGAGAATCGGCCAGCACGCAGAATCGGCAGCAACTTGTGAAGATCTTGAAACCCTCGATGTTTGCATGCCTTTTCGGCCCCTTAAAAAAAATAATTAATACAAAAATTAGACTATGGTCCACCCTATGCAAATGAGATGAATTTAATTACAACCGTACGATTCTGCCTCTTATAAAAAATCAATGGCCAAGAAATATTTAGTACACATAGATGAATACGGCCACCAAATCATAGGAAAACCTTAGCAAAAAGTGTATAAAAACGCAAAAAAAAACCCCTGTCATTATGCTACATATTTTTTTGTAAAAATCGACACTTGGAAACGCCATAATTAAGAAAAAAGCTATAAAACTACGTGTAGTTTCTAGCAAAGCGGACAAAATTCTCTACGTGGTTTTTTAGTGTTGTTTTTCTGCAAAATAATTGCTAAAAACAATATGTGGACTTTAAGTTTTACTGATAACCACATGTCTATTTGTTAGAAAAACAACACTTGAAAACAACAGTTACTTTTAAAAAACAACATGTAGAAACACATTATATTTTCTACGTGTATACAATTTTGGTAAAACCCTACGTGTAGATTTTTTGGGAAAAAAGCTACATGTATAAAAAATTAGCCAAAAACTACATGTAATTTTTAGCAAAATCGGACAAAAACCACCATGTGATTTTTTTACGTTGTTTTTTGGCAAAAACCACACTGAAAAACAACATGTGGACCCAGTATTGGAGTTGTTGTGTGAGATAATTATGTTTTAATACCATGGAGAAAAATAGGATAAAAAAAAAACATTTTAGCGTATTTAAACCAAGATCATTTACCACATTGTGTATTGGTGATTAATCACAGTAAAACATCACAAGAATTATGCGCTTAAAATTACCATGTCAATATATTGAAGAAGATAAATGTGATCAAACGCTAGTCTAATAAACTTGATGTACTAAACACTAGTACATATCATATAATTTAAGTTATTATAGAAACCAATTAAACTTGCTATATTTCAATACCATGCCATAAAACCGTGTTGTTTTATCACTTTAGAAAAATATGTTGATGAACCCTTAAATTTAAGTTGTTACGGAGACCAATCAAAATCATCATGTTTCAGTACCATATCATAAAACAATGATGTTTTATCACCTTAGAAAAATACGTTGATGAATCATCTTAGAGAACTAGACATGGTTTGTAAACTTTTGAACCCACTAACATTAACTGATTTATGGAATTGGTTTTTACCAACAAACCATTGAAAAACAAGGTGCTGCGCACGGAGGGTTGTCCTCCATGGCCGGAGGGTGAAGTGGCTTAAATCATAGTTCAAAGTCATGTTTAACTGGAAATCCATAACCCTGAACATTTGGGAACAAAATTCTCTGTAGCCAGAGGAATTACCTTTATATTCCAAAATGCAGCCAAAGATTTTGGCAACCTGTAAAATAAAATCGGCAATCAAGTTTTTCCTTCTGTCCTTGCCTCCTATAAACAATTCTGACTATGGTGATCAAATTGATGAAGAACAAGCAAATACACAAAAGATTTTGGAAAAGAACTTTCCGATTGTGATATTGTAAGGATAAGCTAACTAGTTCAATTTTCCCCTTTAGCTGCTCCTGTTTAGGTACATCAAGAAAACTGTCCCATGTAGCTTAACATTATCACAAAAAAATACGGTCATTGCCATAATAATAAATAATTTAAAAAAAAAACCCCTAAAACAATGGCATTTTCACAATTTTGCATACACATAGAGGCATTTTTTATATATTTCTCCATTTTTAATCGCCCTAATTGTGCAGATAACAGCAAGTATGCAACTCCTACCATAAACCATCTCCCTAATTATGAGGCTCCTTGGTATCATGTATGATACGGAGCCATGAAACTCCAGCATCAAATCCCACTTCAACATACCACAATAGACATTCAAGATATAGCGAATCCTCAAAAAAGCTATCCCCAATTGTTATATTCTAGGGGAATTGCATTTGAAACGGATAAACAAAGAATGCCATTCCCCTATACGTTTCACACGGTAGATGACACCTCTCAACCATTCCCCTATACGTTTCACACGGTAGATTACACCTCTCACAATAGGTTTGTCAAAAAGTATACGTATCTATAGTTTTTTTTTTTTTTGGGAGGGGTCACAAAATGAGACATATTTGAGGCATAATTCATGCAATTTCGTAATCCTTCAAATCTCATCGCTGTCGGAATCTAAGCAAACTACATTAGCATATTCCTTATTTAAGTTGTATTTCCTCTTTTTACCAATAGCTGCTTTGCTCGCCGTTATGTCAACCCAAGAATGTCCATTGAACTTTCTCGATTTCTTTCAAGGTAATCCTTTATGGTCACTAAAATATCGTCACCATAGCATTCAATTTTTCTTTTGCCGATCACTTCCCTCGACCTACGAAAAAATAAATACAATATGTGAGAATTGCACGATAGAACTTATTCAAGCCGAAAAGAAAAATGTAACAAAGACCTCTCGACAACGTAGAAGGGTTTTAATGGAGAGCATAGAAATGTGTCATGCGATGATAAAACGACATAAGGAAAAATACAAACCATGCTCATTTGCAAGTTTCTGGCAAATCTTGTCGAGCATGCAGCTCATGCCTTTGTCATTTGTAAAATGCTTATTCAAAGGCCCTTGTTTCTCAATCTTCCCATCTTCGAAGTCCAGCTTTATTATTTGCTTCTCTTTTCAACACAATACAAGCTTTTTGCATTAAGCAAAAAATAAAAAAAAAAAAGGAAAAAAAAAAGAATGAAATATTTAGGATTTCTATGTTCAATCTTTTATAGGGAGCAGTCCCTCATAGCCAAATTAAGATTCGACATACTTGCCCCAATGTTCGATGGACTTCTACTATTTTCAGTTATGTGCATGATGGTATTCTGATTG
Source organism: Isoetes taiwanensis (assembly GCA_021234155.1). Lineage (NCBI taxonomy): Eukaryota > Viridiplantae > Streptophyta > Lycopodiopsida > Isoetales > Isoetaceae > Isoetes > Isoetes taiwanensis. The sequence continues at coordinate 5,790,919 of JAJEKV010000074.1, read as the reverse complement.
AAATGGCTATTGAGTAGATCAAGAATTTTATTCCATATGCCTCTCTGTTTCTTGCCACTTTGTTCATATTTAAAATTCAAAAGGTAACATAACATGCAACATGCTTTTACCTTCAAGAAGCACCCTTGCTCGAGGTCCATCATAACATATGCATTTGTTGTATATGCAAGGTGTGGTATTCTTCCTTCTCGCAATGGGGTTTCTATTGTATGTTGTAACCATCGCAAAGATAAGATCAAACTAAATATTTCAACATACCAAAAATCGATCCAAGGTTAAGTGAACTATGATCCAAGATTAAGTGAACTATGATCCGCTCAATTGCCTCCTTAGCAAACCGGTTTTCCAGCTCCTTATCGATCCCGATCAAGATCATGATACAAATGATTAATAAGTTTAATCAATCATTTACTTTTTACAAGTTAAATGTAAATACATGACGACAATAGGACTTCCACGTATCAACTAACTGCAATGAGAGTTGCTTTCTTATCATTGCCCTACATCTCCTTAACAATGTGCATGATAGATTTTGCAATGGTCAAAACACCATACTTATTCAGCCTCCATTAAGGTAATTGGTTTGATTTACGCCTTTAATTCTCGCATATAGAGACCAACTATAACATCATAAAGGAGCCCCCACATAACGCCATTAATTCTACTTTACAATTTATAGCCATGCCTTATCCTTATGCCTTTTTCCCTCGCAAGTAGACAAACACATATTTCTAGCCATACTACATCAACAGGATGTTCCTCACCTTCCTTGTTGCTACACTTTGTCTCCAAAGTTTTATCCGCCTTTTACAGAAAATACTGACATGGACACATTATAATATAATCTGCAACTGCCAACAAGAGATGTCCATAAAATAGTTGTTTCGATTGTCATACTACTCATCATAAGATCACAAATGGATAATGCTTGGGAAGTCCAATCTGTTTTTATCAGTGATGCTGTTGCTCTTAAATCATGTGCATTGTTCTGCTTCATGTATATTATTGTCATTTTCTTATTATGGTGGTGCACTTGAATCTTGTGCATGCCCTGCTTTCTATTATCCTTGTCATTTTAATATCAAAATTCATAATAGTGCTGTGGCACATTATTTCATTTCGTTTTCCAGATAAATCACAAACGATCACGTGAATATTGTGGGGTATAACTCTTGACATGCTCTATAGAAAAATATTTGCAATAAGCTCAACGAGTGCTGCCACTGTTGTTGAATCTAGGCACTTGGTTCTGAAAACTGTAGCTTTACCTCGTCCACAATGTTTTGCAGCAGCATAGCAATGATCATGGGCTCAACATCTCCAGGAACAGGTGTTCTCCATCCTGCCACAATTTTTACTTTGTCAAAATCTATGTCACTAACTGTTCTATATCCAAACTTCTTGCTTGGGTCAGTCACTATATTTGTATCCACATCAATTACTGCCGCAGCTGGCTTAAGCCAGTCTTGTTTTATCTGAAAGCCAGAATAATAGATATCACAATCTTTGGAATTACAAATTTTCCAAAAGATAATTACTACCATTAAAGCTTATAGTAAGTCAGCATTCTACTCTATGGTAGAACACTTCGAGCATGCACAATAGTGACGGTTGCATCTAGCTTATTTAAAAGCATTGCCACTGGAAGACCAACAGTGTTGTTTCTTCCAACCACTGCATGCTTCTCCGGAATTCCAATCCCACTCATAAGCTCTACACGTACCTGGGTCTAAGTTAGATATTGGGGTACAAAAAAGCGCAACAAGCGGAAGCGGAGAAAGCACGTTAAGCAGTGCCCGACGCACCTTTTCGATTTCCGCGCGCCTTTTCGCGAACAATGATTTTGCGGGTAGCCATGTCATCGATCCGAAAGCAATTTGCTAAAAACCGATCATCGCGTTCCCGCTCTCCAAGCACCTCCAAGCACTGTGGACCAAGCACGAAAAGCAGCGCGTCCGGACGGGTGCTTTTGTACCCCAATATCTAACTTAGACCCACCTACAAAAAGAAATTAATAAAATCAAAAACATAAGATATCCATGACATCCAGATTCTAATATATAGCTTCAGAAACATTTGGAGTCCCAAATATGTAGTGAAGGATCTCCGCGAAACCGAGCCACCCAAGCAAAGAATGACCAACTAGAGAACGAAAGCCAACTATCTCGATCTCCTGGCCAAAGCCAATGTTGACATGTGATTTGTCCGTGGAATATACGCCATAAATACGATATTCCCTCGATCCGTCACCACTATACAAGTCTATCATTCATAGCCTTGTATACCATAAGTTGTGGCACTAGGGGGCATGGCCAAGTTATTCTCATAACTTAGCCAACCATAGGTTTAGACCATTATCCGTGGCCTTAACCTATTGGGCACCCGCCACACAGGACTCACCCGATTGGTACCACGTGGCATCCTAGGTGGACCTAGCTCATATAGGCCCTAAACCCTAACCCTAGGCCTCTTTCCAGCCCCTAGCACCTAGAGACTCACCTACTGCTCAAAACCCGTTTGAACATCGCTTGTCTGTAGCATAGACTGGTGCGGCAGCCCCAGCCAGGTAGACTCGCTCTTGGAGCAAGAGCAGCATCACGTGAGTCAAGACCATGGAGGCACCCGGATCCGGAGGGAGAGCTTCCAGGAGCAGGTATGTAGGATAGTAGTTGTGATAGCTCATCTGGGATTAGCATTCGGATGTGCTAGTATTTTGTATCTAGAGTAGAGCCATCCTAGAACCCATATTCAACATCTTGAACCCTAATCAAGGAACCCTAACTATTAGTTAGTTGTATGATTAGGTTAAGATGTTCTTCTTATGATTATTCTCATGATGTGATGATGATGTGATGATGGTTGATCATGTTGCTCCTCTTGTATTGGGAAGGGGGTAGAGACCTAGAGCCATATGTGTGTATGCTCCTAGAGTAGATCCCTTAGTTCCTATTAGTTAAGGCTCAGGCATAGGAGCCCACCGCTATTGAGGCTATGATATGACTCAAAGACCGGATAACGGGGCTAGAGGGAAAGTGGGAGGGAGGATCCCCGCCGAGTGGGGGGCTTCGGGGATCCCATAGTGGGCTAGGTTTATGGTGGGTCACTTCGTTGTGGGCCGAGCATGGGTCCGACACCTCCCCGGGCAATGGTGTTGCCCCGCTTCCGAGAGCTGCAAGTGTTGGCTTGGCTCTCGTTTTGGGGGTTCGGGGTGCCTAATCGTGTGTCGCCACGATTCTCTAGCCCCACGCACCTCTAGACCCTGGGAAGGGGAGATGCAACCCTTCCCCCTCATCGGACCAGGGAGATGCAACTTGAGTTGTGGCGTTCCAGCCAAGATGATACGGTCCCGTGACGATATCGTAATCGCTAACGTCACGCGTTACCCAACACTCCAGCGGCGGTAATGCGCCGACGTGTAACCAGGTGAGTAGCCCTAGGGGGCAACTTGCTAGGTATGTGCATTTCTTATTAATGTGCACATGCACATTTATTAAGGTGCACACATTTCCATGTGGGCACATTTAGGTGCACACATTTCCATGTAGGCACATTTGGCCACCTAGCCATTAAAGGCAAGTGGGCCCATTTCCAATTATCCCACATGCCTAAAGGGATAATTGGAAACCCTAGCCCTAACCCCTTGCCTATTTAAGTAGAAGAACCCTAACTTGCCCATTTTCGTTCCTAGGGTTTTAGAGCTCTGTTTTGGCTGCTCTAGGAGTCAAAACCGCCTCCCAGACTCTGTCTGAGAGAATGGCACCATTAGTTTCCCTTGATTCGAGCAGTTCAGTAGGATGGTCGAACTCAGGTCAGGAGGAGCAACTCTTGGATCAGGTATGTAGTCGATTTAATGGTCTAAACCGTTTTCCCGGTCATTGTATCAGTAGGTTTAGCCTATTAAATCGCCTTTAGCAGCTATCTAGATCTCTAGATGAGTAGATACCAGACTCTAACTAAAGAACCTAACTCTATGATATAGATTAGATCTATGTTCTTTAGTTCTTCTGTGATGTATATGGATGATGTATCTCTGTGGAACTCCTTGTATTGGGAAGGGGGTAGAGACTTCAAGCTTGGTAGTAGATGCTCCTAGATTAGCCTCTAGCACACCATAGATTCGCCTGCACAAGAGCCACACCGGGTTGTGGGTGAAGGGGCCGACCGGGCTTATAAGGAGGTTCGTGGTTCGACTCTTGAACGATCCCTATGGTGTGTTAGTGCTACCGGGGATCATTGTGACTAGGTCCAATGGCTTGCCACTGCGTGAGGGCAAGGCATGGGCTCGACACTCGTGAGGTGGTGGATATGACCTTCCATTGAGTTCAAGTCGAATACACGCAAAGGGCCCTCTAGTCACCTTGAGTCGACATGTAGATCTCTCGAGGGAGTGATCCCACCTGCCCCATCGGAACCGGGAGATGAAACCCGGGAATAGCCCTTTTTGGCTATGCATCCTGCTGGCTCTGATCAGTCCCAACACTTTTCAGCCTACTCGCAAATTGTGCAATGTGAGGGGCGGATGGAGGGACAACCCTATGCCATGTTCTTATGCCAGTAAATCCATTGCCATGAATTCCATCTGCAATGAACTCGAGACCCAAGCCGCCGGGTCATCCCTTTGAGTCTGAGCCTTGGGTAGGATTCCCTATGTGATGTGCTGATCTTTGTCTATGCAGATATGTGGAGGACCATCCTTCGTGATGGTCATATGATGTTGATGTATGTACTACTGACATGTATGTTCACGCTTCCGCAGCTAGGTAGGCCCTGAGGGAGACAGGGTAAAGGACCCCTTCATTCTTCCCACTGGAACTCTTCAAGGTTGCAGTGATACGTGGAGGGCCCTATATTAGCATGGAGCTGGTATGGGGGATGAACTCCTGTTTGTATACGGTGAGTGCACCGTATATGAGTAGGGGACGTCACAGAGTAGTCCCGATGGGTGATGCCATGGGATTGCATATCCGGGAGGCTAGAGTCCCGCCGAGAGCCCCGATCTAGCCCATCTGCAAAGTATGCAATGTGAGGGGCGGATGGAGTGGTCAACCCTAGCCATTGTTCTATGCCAGCCCCACCGCCATTGCCATGACTCCTCGGTCCCGCTCTATCTTGAGGCCTAGCCGGTCCAGTCACCCTCCCACGAAGTCCGGGCCGGGTAGGAGCTCTCGCTTTTATGGTTTGTGATTATCATCTTTGCATTGGTTTATGTGCGATGCACTACCCTCCGAGGTAGTATTTGTATATGTTTTATGCTAGTTCTCGACGTGTTCTCGCCTCCCGCTATAGGAGCCCATAGGGGAAGGGCGCCAAGAACACCTTCGTGTTCCCTCCCCGCACTAAGAGTCACCTCAGAGTGCGGGGTAGACGAAGGGCCCATGCGTTGCTGAGCCGGATGGGGGATTTCCTGCCGGGTATACGGTACCGCCCGTATGTTTAGCGGTGGAGCGTCCACAATGGTATCAGAGCAATGTTCTTGGTTGACCAAGAACTAGCACTGACCATAACCATGAAGTAGTCTAACAGGCCTATAGGGGTGTGAAATAAACATTTCCACCATCGAACCGCGAAAATGGGGGAAAAATTTTCTCCTAGGTAGTGGGTCAGGACTTAGGTTAAGTGTTAGACGAAGGTTTGAGTGAGTCAAACGCACCTTCTAGTAAATTTGGAGTGAAAATCATGCATCTGCATCAAATTTCACCTAAAATGGGTCGAAGAATCATGCCAATCGGAGACCCAGGTGAAAAATGGCGCAAATTCATAGATTGCACTTCAAACCATTAGAAAAAATTCGAAATTCAAGTATAATATCAATTAATATGGATTTAACATATACATTAATAATTAAATAAGTACTAAATATCTTGTAATTAATAAGGGGGGCTAATAAATAGGGGTAATTATGGTAGGAGAATATTCTCAGGGACCCTCCTCTTTAAATATCTCTGACACCTCATTTTTCCCTCCAAACTTTCCTCCACCTTCTCTCTCTTGACCAGCCTATCCCCACCCGTTTTCTAGACCGTTAAGTATGGCAAGAACCAAACAAACCTACAGGAAGCCAGGACAGCGCCCCACACTCGATGGCGAACCTAGCAAATGGACGCCATGTGAAGAAGATCCCTGAGCACCTCCCGACTCAAGAAGGGGAAGAGGAGCTTCCCCACCAGCAGGCTGGCAGCAGCGACGCACCTATCACGATGCCGAGAGAGCAGCCCCCTCGCCGGCAGAAACGAAAGAACCGACGATCCGCCACTTCGGGCCACGCATAATCGGCGGGAAGAGCAGGAGGAAGAGCGGTGTCCAGCCAAGCAGTGGACGGCTGGGCCTTTGGCCAAGGAAGAAGGGCAAGGAGAAGGTCGCGGAGTGGCCGTAAGAGAGGGGCCGCGAGGGAGGAAGAGGGAGCGCGAGGAGGAGCCGCTACGGCGTGAGCGGAGGACGAAGAGAAGAACGACGGTTCCCGCCGAACCGGCCGTGGATAGAGGAGCCTCCCGGCCTTGCAGGAGGAGCACGGGAAGAAGAGGAGCAGGAGGAAGAAGAGCAGGAGGAAGAAGAAGAGCAGGGGGAAGGGCGGACCCAAGACCACCTTACCCAAGCAGGGCCTGCCACCTAAGGTGGTAAAGAAGGTATATGGGCGAAGCCGCCTTCGCTTTGAAGGAGGACTGCCTCTACCGGCGCCACCAAGGCATACTAAGAATACCTTCGGCCGGTGGACGAGGTATAATGATTGGTACTGCCGCAAAAAACATCCAAATGACTGGTGGAGGGAGGCCGGCCGCCAAAGAACCAGTTTAAGCCTGGCCGCCACAGCCCGGAAGTCGAAGAAGGTCCACCATGGGCCTAATTCGGACACTCTCGAATTCTTCCCGAGATTAGACACTTTCAGCAGTGCACTAATCTCCCTGATTAGGAAGGCACCTTTTGAGCGACTCATCGCGAGGTGATGGAGTTCGCCACCGACTACGAGTGACGCCGCCACAACTCCTCGGGTGTTGCAAGCAGTCACGAGGCCGAGCTCACCCAGCTTGTTTGAGGAAAGGGAACCTCTCAAGCGCGATCCACGCCAAGAGGGTGACTTTGATGCCCAAGGATATATACTTGGCATGCTGCCGCATCCGCAAGGAATATCCTTGAGGATGCATTTTGTTCAAACTAATGTAATTATTAAGTTTTCCCATAAATATAAAAATTTTGTTTTGCAATTAGTAGTAGATAAATCCTTCCCGCATTAGATAAATTTTTAATTCGAAATACCCCCGAATCGGTCACACCGCTGCATTCACTGGCCAAGGCCCTGACGCAGAGGCGCTTTCGACGCAAGGCCTCCCGGGGTTTCGAAAACTTTATCAATTTAAGGTCTAATTCATGTAAGAAAACCCCTAGTTAGATTAGAATCGTCCCAAATAGTCATCCTAGCACCAAATTCTTCAAAAAATCCACAAAGAGAATCTTAAAATAGATCCAAATCGGTCACACCGCTGCACCGCCACCAAGGGACGCACGCAGGCTTTCCAAGGCCTCGACCTCGATTTCGCCAATTTTTCGCCTAATTGACCAATTTTGACCCAACAAACCGCCATGTAGCGCTTCTTGCTTTGCTTTGTTTAGAATTGCACTTCATGGTAGCTCATTTGGACACCCAGGCCATAGATTTGGAGTCTTCCCCATCAAGAACCTTTTGTGCACTAACCCGAGGCACCCCTAGTCTATAAAAAAGGGACCCTCATTTGTCATTTTTTCCCATTAGAGTTGCTCTCACCTTTGGCGATTTCTTTGGCTTTTGCTCATTTCCATCAGCCATTTTCCATAGCTATTCCTCGCTCAATGGCGCCTCAAGCTTTGTCGATGGTATATCGAGACCAATCACATTGCGGATTGTCCCCCTCAACAAGTCTTCCATGTTTTTGATTATCTCTTTGATCTCCATGCCACTGACTAGAACTCCATACTACAATCGACATCATTTGTCAATATGATCAGCGGTCTTACCCCGGGAAGTTAGCTTGCCACCTAGGGAGGGAAATGGGTTTCTCTAGATTCTCTTGCTCAAGCCATAGGTGGGGATCCAGGGTAAGAACAAGCTATGGGATAGAACCGTAAAACATGCCGCACTACATGACCTCAGAAGCATCATAGGCATAGGTACCTCTCAAGCCAGCAGCCTTAGCATTGTTCATGCAAAGATAGGCGCTTAACCAACCAGGGGAGCCGCCAATCCAACCCTTGATTTGCACCTCTCTCGACACCCGAAAGCAAAGACAGATAAGCATCCGTGAGATCCGCACCTTAGCATACGAACACTACGGCTCCACATCGGGCACCTACGCTGCAAATCGAAAGCAGATTACGGCGAGGAAGAGGAAGAGAACCCAAGCCGGGAGATGAGGGAGGCAAGAAGGATGGAGAGGCGATAGCTCGGCAAATGTGAAGCGCCAAGGCGGACTTTGAGCCACCAATGGGCATCACGGGCCTCACCCCAAGAATCGCCGATGGCGCAGGAGTACATATTCGCCACCGACATCCTCAACCTCCCTATTGCCAAGAGGAGAACCTCGTGATAGACGAGCTCCTAGGCCTAATTGCACAAGAACAGGTAGCGACTTCATCGACTACCCTACCAGAGATACCAAGGGAAGTAGCGAGCCGACATTCCTATGCGGGGAAACTATGTCGGACATCCAGCATACCAACAGATAAGGCAGATGTATCAAAGAACAGAACCCATCATTCCGTAAGAAGAATTTCGTGAAATCCAAAGCAAAGTTGTACAAGCCGAAGGGGGCCCAAGCCGCCATAACCGGCGCCCATGAGTACGCCGAAAGCTTGTAGCAAAGATCAATTTGGAGAGTGCAACTACTATGTGGAGAGACCATGAGGATCTTATGGCATTGGACATCTTCTACGCAAATTGGAGAAAAGGTACGCACCGGGCGAACCAAGGGCAAGTCACTCAGTACTATCTTCCGGCCTTAGCCGTGGGCGATGATAGTTTTCCATAAAGAATTTAGCCCAAGAGGTGAAGAGTCCGTAGCACTCCTTATAGCACTTTCGGCTTTGGTCAAAGATGCAGAATAGATGTGAAAAGTAGACCATGTTATCCTCTTCAAGAGATCAGTAGCACTTCATGCTCTCGACTTCAAGGGGCCACCTCGTGGATGCGACTTGTCAAGAGTGGCGTAATCGCACTGTAACTCCCAAAGACCACAGTAGCAAGAGCATTGAGGGAGGATCGGGCGGCTAGAATCCCGCGGTAACATGGGCAAGGGCACATGATTCAAGAAAATCAAGGACTTCTTCAAGCTTACATCATTGATGGAAGAATTGCTTGCTAACTTAATTAAAGTACATTGTAACTCCTTTTAAGTATTATCATGAAGTCCATTAAATGTATTCCTATATACTAATTAATGTATTACCATGATTTTGACTTGTAAATGAAATTTTCATATGATTTCTTTTGTACCTAACAACAATTTAATTGTAAGCAAAAATGACTATTGTCTAAACTTAACATTATGTATTGATGATCAATTCTTGCAAAGAAGGGAACTCAAGTGCAGATCTCGTGACCAGCACCGACCACGCAATTGGGTTCCAAGGAACTTGTTTGGCAGAGAACAAGAAGATTTTGAGCAGATATGTCACCGTGAGGCAAATAATGCAAGGTTGGTGCGATGAGGAACCGTGATGCAACATCTCATCAACTCGGGCGACACCTCTCATGAATGCACAGAAGATGGTCCTCCACCGCCACCTTGTCCTCCGTGGTGACGAAATTCCTCAACAGAAGGGGAGGGCAACCACGGCAACGCCGTGACAGAGACGAAGAAGGAGAACCAGTGGAGTCCATCACCATCTAGCTCCAAAGACATCGATAGTTCTTCCAAAGGAGGACGCCTCTAGCAGTTCGACAAAGGACTCGCACACCTAAGGCAAGGAAAAGGGCAAGAAAGACGATGATTACCGAAAAAGGTGGATAGTGCTATGAGCAATGTGTGGAAGACAAGGAAGCTCGCCGCCTCGTGGAAAGATAGATCGCATGGAGGCTGAAGCATGGCTGATGAAATGGAAGAATTTGGCAACTCATATGGTATGAAAGACAAGGACATAGGGAAAGTTGCTACAAACCTAACCTTATTGGACCCAAGCAAGGATCCGGGTGGAAGGGATATGCTAAATCTAACAAGTCAAGAGGAACAACCGCAGGTTTAAGACCTTCAAAGAAGCTTTCCGCAGCACTATGTGCCAAGGTCTCATACTAGTAGACGATCCAGCAGTTCTACAAAGTTGAATCGTGGTAGTTTATCGCTGGCTAAGTATACGTAAGAATTTATGAGGCTCAGCCGCATGTTCCCGAGTCTCGTGAGAGGCAAGCCGCGGATACTTACATTGAGGGGTTGAACAGCAATATCAAGAGGCTTGTAAGAGCAATCAACCCAAGGTCGGGAAGCAGTCGGAAGATAAAGCTATAAGTTTGGAAGAGGCACCAAAACTCCAACGTAAAGCGCCAACCTTCGTGGGTAAGAGTTCGTGGCGATCGTGGACAATATCGTAGGCAATCGCCAGCCTACACCATCGTGGAGTCGCAGAGCAAGGTAAGGATAAGAGCAAAGCTTTTGGGGACCGTAAGCCACAGAACGCATCAGGGGGCAGCGCTCTTAAGCGTCTCCTAGACAGTCTGCCAAAGGAAAAGAGACAGGAATGCATTGAGAAAAAGCTATGTTTCAGGTGCTTCCAGCCAGGGCACCGAACACATGATTGTCCATTCGTCATGCAGTCAGCCTTAGCAGAGCTTATGGATTGGGATTCCCCAACGGAAGCAGATGAAGACGACGACCAGCAGGAGGCCCAGGACTTCATAGATGGTGAGTGCCACATATGTGCAAACATTGAGTCAGGTGATATAGAGAATCACCGACCGGCCATTGGGCTGATGGGATCATAGATAGTAAGCCATATGTAGTCCCTCATAGATACGTAGCTCTCTCATAATTTTGCATCTCCTAGATTGGTCGCTCTAATGAAGAACAAGGTATTGAAGTCTAAGCCAAGGCCAAGAGGCTATGGCAAAATGGCGCCATCTCGCACACTAAGGGAGGAGGATCACCTTGACATAGACCTTAGTGGGGCTAAGGGCCGATGGGGAGCGTAAGTCATGGATATTGGAAGGTATGATCTTATTGTGGGAATGGAATTTTGAAGCCAGCTAAAGCAGTAATTGATTGTGACCGGAACGAAGTCACCATGACGGCACCGGACGGCAACAAGTTGATAGTCAAAGGTAAGAAGCTAGATTCTCCCATGCAAAGGTATTTCTTTGAAGCAGCTAAGGAAGAGCATAGAAAGGAATAAGGTGGATTACATCTTGAGGTTGAATCGGGCTGGGCCGTGCAAGCGAGGGAAGTGACCCAAAGGGGAATCAGCTTGCCCAAATGATAGCAAGGCTTATTTCAGAGTTCAAGGATGTATTCCCCGATGAAATCCGCAATGCCACCTTATAGGGTGTAGAATGTGAGATCACATTGGCTCCGTGCTGATGCTTTTTCTACCAAGAAGGCACCATATAGAATGAGCACCCCCAGAATTGATTGAGCTCAAGAAGCAGCTTCAAGAATTGCTAGACCTTGATTCATAAGGGCAAGTGTGTCTCCTTTGGAGCACCTATACTCTTCTCGTAAAGAAGAAAGACGGGAGCTTAAGAATGTGTATAGACTATCGCCACCAATAAGCGCACGATAAAGAATAAGTATGCATTGCCGAGGGCGATGACCTAATGGATCAGCTACAAGGAGCAAAGGTATTCTCTAAGATTGATTTGAGATCGATACCATCGATAAGAATAAAAGAAGAGGACATCCATAAGACCGCTTTAACGCGGTATGGTCATTTTGAGTTTACAAGAATGCCCTTTGATTGTCGAACGCCCCGCAACATTTATGCGCCTTTTTATGAACGACATCTTCGTGAGACTTCTTGGATGAGTTTGTCATTGTCTTCTTCGACGACATTCTAGTCTACAAGAAGTCCCTTTGAGGAGCATTGTCAGCATCTCAGAAAGTGTTGGAGAAGTTGAGACGCCATCGGTTGTATGGGAAGCTCTCAAAGTGCCACTTTGCAACAGGTCGAAAGGGAGTATTTGGGACATGTGGTAACATCCGAGGGAATCTCCACGATCCATCTAAGATTGAAGCAATAGTTGATTGGCCAGCCCCAAGGAATGTAGCAGTAGTAAGAAGTTTTCTGCTTGGCGGATACTACGTAAAGTTCGCGGAAGGACTTTGCTAAGTGGGCGCCCCTCCGTCCGACCTCACTAAGGCCAAGAAGATTAAGGATTGGTCTAGTCATTGGTTAGAGAAAGTCCAAGCTTCCTTCGAGAAGCTTAAAGAGGCCTTGACAACAAAGACCGTTTTGTTCTTCCGACCCGAAAGTAAAGATAAGTTGGTAGCAAATGATGCGCAGCAAGATAGCAACAAAAGGCGCCTTTGATGCAAGAAGGAAGGGTAGTCGCCACGCACTCAAAGAAGATGAACGACGCCGAAAGCAACGCTTACCCAACCCATGATCGTGAGCTGCTAGCCATTGTCGGGCATTGAGGATATGGAGGCATTATTTGCCGGGAAGGAAAGCCAGTTAGATACCGATCACCGAGCCTTCAAGATCTTTTTCACCCAGCCACCTCAACTTAAGGCAAAGGAGGTGGATGGAATTCCTTGAGGAGTATGATTTTGATATTATATATAAGCCCGGTAAGCTTAATGTTGCGCAGATGCCCTCTAGGAGGCCATTTCAGACAAGGACGATTGTAATGCGATTTCCACTCTTTCGAAAGTGAGTTTGGCAAGAAGATTGAGGAGTCCTTGCCAACCGATGTGGACTTCAAGGAGGTGTGGGAAAGCCTCTCCAAGGAAGCCGTAATCGCATAAGGAGCGGGAAGCCTTCAAGCATTTTAAGAAGGAAGGCAACCTGTTGTACCACAAGCATAAGTTGTGTGTGCCCGGAATCTTCGTGGGTAAGGAAGTTAATTCTTCATGACACACATAACAGCCCAATAGCTGGGCATGCCGGGCTTCATGAAGACCTATTTCAAGATTCGGCAGTTACTCGCCAGAATGAAGAGGCGATAGCTGCATATATTCGGATTGCCGCTATGTCGCCAGACTAAGGCGGAGCAACTTCGATTCCGTGCTTTTAGAGCCATTGGGGTGCCAAACGCAAAGTGGGAGGTCATAAGCATGGATTTCATCACAGTCTCCCTAGAACTCTTCGAGGCAAGGATGCATTGATGGTTGTCGAGATAAGTTATCTAAGATGGCACATTTCGCGCCTTTGCAAGACTACGCACACCGCATTAGACACCGCCAAGTTATTTGTAAGGGAGATTTTAGACTCCATGGCATGCCTCGAGATAATATCCCATAGAGACTCTAAGTTTATGAGTGCCTTTGGCGTGATCTCTTTAGCACCATCCGCATCGCTCTCCATGAGTACGCATATCATCCCCAAAACGATGGCCGCATCGGAAAGGACGAATCGGATCATTGAAGACATGCTTCAGCTATGTGTGGAACAAGCAAACCCAAGTGGGATGAGTACATCCACTTGGTGGAATTCGGCCACAACAAGCACAAGCGTGAGTCATCGCAGATGTCTCCTTTCATGATAAATTATGGCTACCGCTGCTTAACCCCGACACCGCACAACTCGTCCAAGGTAGAAGTATCCCAGCCAGATGTTAGGGACATGCAGCAGCCTAGTAGAGGAAGTAAGGGGTTATTTATTGGCGCAAGAAGTCGGCAAGAAGAGTGTAGCCGACAAGCACAGACCGTAAGGGAGTTTACGGGGGCGATACCGCTTTGGTTGAAGATCAAGGTGAAGCAAGCCAAGCCGCGGATTGGGAGCTGCAAGAAGCTTGCCCCTAGGTGGGCTGGGCCGCTCAAGATTTTGGAGAGAGTGGGCTCTCAAGCCTACAAGTTGGATCTTCCAGCCCATCTTAAGGTCCACAAGGTCTTCCACGAAGTTTATTAAAAGGCACAATCCTAACCCCGAGGAGGTTTTGGATACTCCAACCTTGTTGGAAATGACCTGAGGAGCAAGTAGAAATAGTGCCCGAAGTTACTTTTTGATAAGTCATTCAAGAAGACTAGGAGGTCTCGCCTCCAATATTTGGTTAAGTGGAAGCACTTACCCGCGGAAGATGCCACATGGGTATTGAAGCAAGATTTGGAGAAGCAATACCCGCAGTTTATGAAGGAGTTTGATGGGCGAAGTCGCCTCCCACTTGGTCTAATTCGACTTGCCGTGGTTAGCTAGTATGTTGTTAGTTAGTTTTGAGCCCGGGCGCATGCATCCTAGTTAGAGGGTGCATGTGCCGAACCTTAGATCGCGGGGGCGATGATGGGATACGCCTTTAGGGCATTCTTTCTAGGCCACACGCACTAAGAGGTGCGCATGACCATTAGGGTCATGTGAGTGAGGAATGAGGCATAGTGGGCTTATGATGGGACATCGCTCGATGATCTCTATGCCACGATGCGGGTACGCGACACCGGGCCGTAGGAGGGTCATGGTGAAGCTTAAGCGATCATGCGCCATGATGGGATCGCGAGACGCTCCCTAGCTGAAACCCCTGGGCATGATGTAATCGGGTGTACTCGATCCGGGGATCGTGGTACAAGGTAGCACTCGATCATGGGCAATGATGGGAGCATCTTAAATGATCCCTAAGCTCAAATCGAAAAGGGCCATGATCTTGGGCAAGGTAGACAACCTTGAGCCAAGAGTTCGCTCAAGGAGGTAAGGGGTGGTCCCCTAAAACCACAAATTATTAACTAAACTAACGTAATGTGCTCCTTTGCGTGCAAGTAGAAGGGGACCTCAACGAGGAGCGCCAAGCATTTAGAGGATAGGGGAGCCATAATTTAGATTATGAACCCTAATAATTTTTATAATAGTATTTTGAATTATTATAAGAAATAATCGTGTTAAGGCTATATAATTTTGTATAAGTACAAATATAGCCTAAATTTTGACTTTCAATTAATAAAACTTGATTGCTAAAGTAAACTAAAGGTTAATTACGCTGTCGCTTTGCGCATAAGGTAGGGTCGTCACCTTAGCGCAATGCCGAGGACAAAGATTGTCCTATAGGGAGAATGTGACGGTCCAGGGAATATAATACCAACACGATATTCCTCGATCCGGCCACTATACAAGTCTATCATTCATAGCCTTGTATACCATAAGTTGTGGCACTAGGGGGCATGGCCAAGTTATTCTCATAACTTAGCCAACCATAGGTTTAGACCATTATCCACGGGCCTTAACCTATTGGGCACCCGCCACACGACTCAATTCCGATTGGTGCCACGTGGCATCCTAGGTGGACCTAGCTCATATAGGCCTAAACCCTAACCCTAGGCCTCTTTCCAGCCCTAGCACCTAGAGACTCACCTACTGCTCAAAACCCCGCTCTCAACATCGCTTGTCGTAGCATAGGCCTGGTGCAGCAGCCCTCAGGGTAGACTTGTTCTTGGAGCAAGAGCAAGATCACGTGAGTCCAAGACCATGGAGGCACCCTGATCCGAGGGAGAGCTTCGGAGCGCATGTAGGATAGTAGTTGTGATAGCTCATCCGGGATTAGCATTCCGGATGTGCTAGTATTTTGTATCTAGAGTAGAGCCATCCTAGAACTCCATATTCAACATCTTGAACCCTAATCAAGGAACCCTAACTATTAGTTAGTTGTATGATTAGGTTAAGATGTTCTTCTTATGATTATTCTCATGATGTGATGATGATGTGATGATGGTTGATCATGTTGCTCCTCTTGTATTGGGAAGGGGGTAGAGACCCAGAGCCATATGTAGTATGCTCCTAGAGTAGATCCCTTTAGTTCCTATTAGCTTGCCTCAGGCATAGGAGCCCACCGTGCTATTGAGGCTATGATATGACTCAAAGACTGTGATAACGGGCTAGAGGGAAAGTGGAGGGAGGATCCCCCGCCGAAAGTGGGGGCTTCGGGGATCCCATAGTGGGCTAGGCTTATGGTCGGTCACTGCGGTGGGCCGGCATGGGTCCGACACCTCCCGGGCAATGGTGTTGCCCTCGCCTCCTGAGCCGCAAGTGTTGGCTTGGCTCTCGCTTTGGGGTTCACGGGCACCCAATCGTGTGTCGCCACGATTCTCTAGCCCCCACCTGCACCTCTAGACCCCGGAAGGGGAGATGCAACCCTTCCCCGCCTCATCCACCGGGGAGATGCAACCTCGAGTAGTCCCGATGGGTGATGCCATGGGATTGCGTGATCCCAAGGCTAGAGTCCCGCCGAGCCCCGATCTAGCCCATCCGCAGTATGCACAGGGAGGGGCGGATGGAGTGGTCAACCCTAGCCATTAGCCTTATGCCAGCCCTTACTCCATGTGACTGGCCTGCTCTTATTCGAGGTTTCAGCCACAAATACCCCACGTAGTTCCAGCCCAGTAGGAGCTTCCCTGCTTTTATGGCTCTTTCAGATTATCATCTATGCATTGGTTTATGTAGCGATGCACTACCCTTCTCGGTACTTTGCATGTATGTTTTATGCTAGTTCTGACGTGGTTATCGCCCGGCCGTTTATAGGAGCCCATAGGGGAAGGCCGCGAAGACACCTTCAGGTTCCTCCCTCCCCGCGACTCAAGAGTCACCCCTGAGTGCGGGTAGATTAAGGGTCTGGCGCGTGTTGTCGTATTTGATGGATTGGCCGGTATATACGGGTCGGGCGCCGATAAGGTTAGCGGTGGAGCTGCCACACCAGGCAATGTCGAATGGCGAGTCCATTGGCAGCCGACCCGGCCCGGAGAGGGGAGGTCGTCCCATTCCGGCCTCGGGGAGTGGAAATCGCGCAGCTTTGGGATTTCTGGGTCCGCGTCAGCGCCAACACCCCACTCCACGCCAAGTCACGGGCAAGGTCCCGCCTAAGTCGACAAGGAGAAGCCCTAAACGCGAAACCCCGGGTAGCTGCCGTAGAAGCGCGTTTGGCGCTTAACAGACTTTGGTCCGCTGCACTTGGGACCTGGCCGGTAGTTTTCTGAGCCGAATACTGAAAAGGTATAACCGACGGTTGAGTTGGCCCCGTCTCCTTCATGTGCGTAGAAGTTTGGGATGGCAAAGGGTAAGACATTCATACCGCAATTAATGCATTGTACCAAAATAAATTCTGATTTTTTGCCACCGTTTTCCTTTGCATCCATCTCCCAAAGACACGCCCACTGGAATTTTCGAGAAGGTTCAGGTCAAAGGGTTAAGATAGAACGGTCGGGCAGCCCGCTGCGGCAACCGAAATGGCACCCTTCCCGCAAGTCATCGTGAGGCTGTGACCTTTGTGATCCCTCACAAGAGGGAGAGTCCGGACCCCCAAGAGGCGGGACCAAAAGTTCCCCGAGGTGGCTCCTTCCTCGGCAGCTGCCTCCCCTGGGCTGCACGCTTATCATCATCTTCCTCCTGAGTCTGCTCCCTATCCGACCGCTGGATCCTCCGCTCGGCCTTTCTGGAAGGCTCAAAGACTTTTCCTGTGATCGGTCCTGGAGAACTCGTTAAACCGGGCTGGCGCCCCTGAGGGTCAGTTTGTAGAAACCAGCAAGCAGCCAGTCGCTCTGCTCCCGGAGGTTTCCTGAATAAATCGACTCCCCGGCCAAATCGTCCTAATGCAGCCAAATTACCCTAGGGCAAGTTGCCACAGTCGTTTTATGAAAGCAGCGTTCATCACTCTTCCTCCACTATTATCCTCAAGATCCACATCCTGTACACCGGACTCACGAAGTGAGCTAATGGCGCTTGGAGGTCGGTGGTTCTCTCGCCACCGGGTCCCGCGGCGTTGTCGACGTTTCAGTCCATTGGCGTATTTATTCCCATTCTGGGAGGTCGCCCGTCCGCCCCTCGGCCTTTGGGGAGGAAATTCGGGCAGCAGTCGGGATTTAGTCCGCGCTCAAGCGTCAATACTCTAACACGCCAAGTCACGCGGTCCCGCCGAAGTCGGCGGCGAGAGGGGTCAAACGTAAAACCCCGCGTCAGTTGATGTTATTTTTGGGGCCGTAGACTTGGTCCATTTGGGACCTCGGCTGCAGAAGCTTCGTCGAAAATGCCTAAGGGTGTGAAACTGACGGAGCTGAAGTTTGGTCTGTCCTCCCGGCGTGCGCAGAAGTCGGGCGGTAAAGGGCAAGACATTCATAACCGGCAGAATTAATGCATTGCAAAATGAAAATAAATTCTATTTTTGCCGCTTCCTAATTCATCTCCGCCAAAGACACGTCTGCTACTTTTCGAATGGAGAAGGTCTAGGTCAGCTGGTTAAGATAGAACGGTCAGCGCCCTACAGGTATAACCGAAGCTGGCACCCCTTCCTGTCAACGAGGCCGATCTGTGTACCTCACAAGAGGGAGAGAGTCCCACTCAAGAGGCGTGGATCCGTGCCCCAGGCAGCCCTTCCTCGGTAGCGCCTCCCCCGGGCTGTATCGCTACACCACCCTCCTGAGTCCGGTTCCCCATCCGGAATCGCTAACTGCTCGTGGCCCTCTCGGGAAGGCGCCCGTTATCTTATCGGGTCCGGAGAACTTGTCGTTCAGCGAAGGGAGGCTCCGCCAGAAACCGGGCATGCTTTTGTCACGTTCCCGGGAGGCTCCTAATGGCAAATTCCACCCCGCCAACGGCCCGGAATGGCGAAATACCCCAGGGGAGCAAGTTACAAGGTCGGTTTTAAAGAAGGAACACTCGTTCTCCACGACAGATCCCCGCATCCACATCCAGCCAATTGACGCACAGTGAGCTACTTTGAAGCTTCGGTGCGTGGGTGGTCTTCGCCACCTTAACTTGGTCCCCGTGGCAATGCCCACGCTTCGAGTCCATCGCATTTATCGCTTATTCGAGAGGGGAGGTCGCCTCCTCGCCCTCGGTGGGCCTCGGGAGAGGAAATTCTGGCAAGCAGCCTTTTGGGGATTAGGTCCGCCTCGGCGGCCAACACCCCCACTACGCCGTAAGTCATCACAACCTACCGGCTTCATTAAGCAGGCCTCCCAAACGTGAAAACCGTAAGGCTGTGTTCTAGAAGGCCGGCGTTGGGGGTCGAGGACTTGGTCCGTACCGGGGACTCGGCCGGTAAGGCAACAGAATAAATACCGAGCAAGGGAACCGACTCGAGCGGAGTTTCAGCCCCGTCTCCTCCGGGATGGCGTAAGTAGAATGGGGGCGCTTTTGCGCTGGCAAGACATCATACCCGGCGAATACCACGCATTGCACGAAAATAAATTCTGATTTTGCCGTACTGTTTCTGCATCTTTCCAAAGACACGCCCACTTCTAATTTTCGAGAAGGTCTAGGTCGCGTTAAGATAGAATTGTCGCCCGTGGCAACCGGCTGGCACCCTTCCTCAAGCTTCCAAATCCAGGACAGTGGATCCTCACAAGAGGGAGAGTCCTGGACCCAAGAGGCGATCCAAAGTTCCCCGGAGGCAGTTCTTCCTCGGGCAAAGGCTTCTCCCTGGGCTGGAAATGCCACTGACTTCACCCTCCCTGAGCCCACCTCTGGCCCGCACCTGATCTCGCTCGTGGCCCTTCTTCGAAGGCCCAAAAAGACACCCCATCTGGCCCTGGAGAACTTGTCAAACGCAGGCCCTGTGGCTCACGCAGGTGAAACCACGCCATGCTTTTAATGCCGTGCCTGGGAGGCTCGAATGGGTAAATCACCCCGCCAAATCGCCCCAGCCTGGCTAAATTACCCTAGGAGCAAGCTACAAAGGCTCTGTTTAAAGAAACACTCAATGCCTCCATGCACATTATTAATCCCACATCCACACTTCTGTGCCACTGACTACGAAGTGAGTTACTTTGGCGCTGGAGGTCGGTGTGTCTCTCAAGCACCAACTCGGGTCCCGTGGCAATGTCGACGCTCGAGTCCAAGCCACCGCTGCCTGAGGGAGCCTCGGCCCCGCCTCCTGTGGCCTCGGGAGAGGGTGCCTCGCAAGCAGCCTTCCCGTGGGGATGCAGGGGTCCGGCTCGGCGCCGCAACACCCCCACTCCACGCTGTCACGGGCGAAGGTCCCGCCGAAGCTGGGACAAGGAGAGGGCCTCCGGGTGTTGATAAACCCGGTGGGCTGCCGTGCCCTGTGAAGGATTATGCTTTTGGGGCCGGGTGACTTGGTCCGTTGCACTTGGGACTGCCGAAGTCGCTAAAATGGCAACGCCGAGTAAAGGGAACCCGACCGAGGAGAGTTTGGTCCGGTTCCTCCCTCCGGCTGTGTGGCAAGTAGAAGTCGGGGCTTTGCAGCGGCAAGGCATTCATAAATTGCAATTACCTACTGTGTTCTTTTGCAACAAATTTCGATTTTTTGCCAAGCTTTTCCTAATTCATCTCCACATCGCCCAATTCTCGGACCTCTTGAAGGTCTAGGTCAAAGGGTTAAGATAGGAACTAGTTTGGCAGCCCGCTAGAAGCAACCGAGTCGCACCCTTCCCTAAGTCAAACGAGGCTGACCTGGGTGGATCCCGCAGAGTCAATCTCAAAGAAAAGTGGGATCCAAAGTTCCTGGTGCCTTCCCTCGGCAAATGCTTCCTGGGGCTCTACTAATGACCACCCCTCCTGAAGTTCTGCCTCTAATAATCGTTGGGATCCCTTCCTGCTCAGGCCCCTCCTTCGGGAAGGCCCAGTGATTCCAGATCGTGTCCCAGAAAGAACTTTGTCAAACCGCTGGGAAGGCCCGTAGGGTCTACTTCTAGAAACCTGCGGGCAGGCTTTACCTGCTCGCTCCTGGTGCTCTATCATAAATCAATTCTCGCCAAATCACCGGAATGGCTAGAAATTAATTTAGGGAGCAAGTTTTTTTCAAGGTCGGTTTTTTATAAAGAAGGGAAACACTCACGCCTCCACGCATCCCCGCATCCACATCCTAGGCCAATCGGGATCACTTGTGAGCTACTTACTTGAGGTCTTCCGTGGTCTTCCTCGGGCCACCTTAACCTGTCCCTTGCAATGCTCCATCGCTTCAGTCCATTTCCCTCTGGCAGAGCCAGATTCATTCCCGAAAGGGGAGGTCGCCTCGGCCCCGGCCCCGTGGCCTGAGAGTGTTCTGCAGCCCTGGGAGCCTTTTAGGTCTGCCGGCCACTCCCCCACTCATCGCTCGGGTGTCACCTGCAAGTCCCAGCCCGGCGGTGAGAGTGAGAGGGCCTCCCAAACGAAAACCCCGGGTGGGCTGCTGTGTTCTAGTTTGGTGCTTGGGGCCGAGACTTGGTCCGTTGCACTTGGGACTTCTGGGCTTTGCAGTTTCCTGGCATCACGGGAGGCAAGGGGAACTGATCACAAGGTTTGGGTCTGTCCTCCTCCCCGATGTGGCAGAAGTGCCTGGGCTTTTGCAAGGCAGACATTCATAAATTCGCACTAATGCATTGTACCTAAAAATAAATTGATTCTTGCCATTGCTTTTCCTAATTCATCTCCAGCACACGCCCAATTTTTCGAATTTTTCTGGAGAAGGTTCAGGGTCATCAAAGGGTTAGCATTAGAACCCTGCCTGGGCAGCCCGGGTTAGTAAGTGCAAAGAGCCTGCACCCTTCCCCAAAAGTCAAATGAGCGGACCTGCGGTATCCCTCACAAGAGGGGAGAGTCCGACCCCAAGAGAGGCGGGATCCTGCTCCCAGCAGCTCCTTTTCCTCGGCTGCCTCCTGGCCACGACCACCCTCCCGGAGCCCGGCTCTATCCCAATCGCGGCGGATCCTCCGCTCGTGGCCCCTTCGTGCCCAAAAGATTCCAGATCGGTCCCGAGAACTTGTCAAACCGGGGCCCCTGTGCCCATGCCGTAGAAATCGTTGTTTTGTCACTGGAGAAGTTCCTGAATGGCGTAAATCTGCCAAATCGCCGGAATGGGGCCAAACAACCTAGGGAGCAAGTTATAAGGTCGTTTTGCTAAAAGAAGCGTCAACACTCTCACACGTCTATGATCCCATCCATATCCAGGCCCCATCACGAGTGATGGAAGTGAGTTACTTTGGCTTGGAGGTCGGGTGGTCTTCTGCTACCGAAACTTGGTCCCCAAGGCAATGCGTCGACGTCGAGTCCATACTGGCGGCATGCCACGCTGGGATTCTGGGAGAGGGAGGTCCCCTGTACAAGCCTGCTGGGGAGACAGCTTGGGCAAGCAGCCCAGGGATTTTTAGGGTCCGGCCCGGGCGGCCAACACCAACTCCACTTCAAGACACTAAGGTCCACCAAGCTTCATGTAAGGAGTAGGGCCTCCTCAAACGCAAAACCCCGTGGGCCGTCGTGCTCTGTGAAGGGTTTACGCTTGGGGGCCTAGTCTTCCGCCACCTGAACTGGTCCCTGTGGCAATATTCTGTTTCAGTCCATTGGCGAGCCAAATCAGCGGTTCCTGAGGGGAGTTGCCCGCCCTTCCCGTACCTTGGGGAGAGTAAACGGGGCAAAGCAGCCTCCTGAGGATTTAGTGTCCAAGGCCTCGCATCAAACACCCAACTCCATTTCAAGACATGGCGAAAGTCCCGCCCATCCGGATGCGAGAGGCCTCCAAAACGTGAAACCCCGTGGCTGCCTAGAAGGGTTTATCGCTTTAAATGCAGTCCTCGGTCTTTCTGCCACGGAACTTGGTCCCGTGGCAATATCAACTGCTTCGAGTCCATGCGAGCCAAATCGCGGGTTCCCAGAGAGGGAGCAATACGTAACTGAACGAAGTACAACAA